>NW_026472842.1:0-10942 GCF_026875155.1 Cherax quadricarinatus
TTATCCACCATGCTTTTCCACTGATTAATTTCCACCAGTTTTATTACCCCACCATTTCTTTACCCACTGATTCATTATCCACAGATTCATTACCACTTATTCTTTATCCACCTGATCATTATCCACCATGATTCATTATCCACCATGATTCAATTTATCCACATGATTCTTTATCCCCAAGATTAAATTATCCACCGTGATTCATTATCCGCCAAGATTCATTATCCACCATGATTCATTATCCACCATGATTCATTATCCATCATGATTCATTATCCACCATGATTCATTATCCACCGTGATTCATTATCCACCATGATTCATTATCCACCATGATTCATTATCCATCATGATTCATTATCCACCATGATTCATTATCCATCATGATTCATTATCCACCATGATTCATTATCCACCATGATTCATTATCCATCATGATTTATTATCCATAATGATTCATTATCCACCATGATTCATTATCCACCATGATTCATTATCCACCATGATTTGTTGAGAATTTTGGCCTTACCTGCTGTGTTTATTATAACTATATATAATGAACACTTAGCTGATAAATGACAGCAATTCGTCTACACAGCCGCCCCTGCAGACGAGGTCTAGAAGCTGTCGAAACCATCACAACAGTGGGCTGTCAAGAGATACAATTTGTAAGTATAAATTACCCCTAGGGGGTTATGTCAGCATATTCATTCGATGATGGCTGACGAATACTACTTGTTTGGACTCAAAGGTCCACACCTTACTGCCGATTATAGTTGATTACAAACTCCTTGTGACTCAAGAATTGCGCAATCCCCCGATCTACAAGAAATTCGTAACATACCTTGCTCTTTGTAACGTGAGCTATGGTGTTCTCAACACCTTCGACAGGTATCGGTGACTTGATAGAAGCTGAAGTGTCCTTGGATGTCCACGTCTTCCATTGTCTAGGAAACGCACACTGGTACACTATGTTCCACAAGATTTGTCTTTATTGTTCACAATGTATCACAAGAGAAGCTGATCACACTTCTCTGAAGTGTTTGTGTTAGAGACACTTTGCTCACACTAACGCACAGATCAGTATCCTGGCGTCAGTGTCACTCTCCATAGAGTCAAAGATAGTCTTCCAGACGCCACAGCGCTCCATGCCGTCACTGCCCTAATACACAAAAAAAAAAAACGCTGACCTAGTACCTTGCATCCTTGTCACCTCCTCGATGAAGCAAAGCAGAATGTTTGTTTCTTGCTGTCTTAATCATAGACAACAATGTACACTATCTTTACTATGGTAATAAAGTGGGAGCAGGATTTTCCTTAATTGTCCTGCTAAAGTAAGAATGTATTGTCTCTTATAAAAATACACTTTGCAACACCGCTGCAAGGAGCAGAGGTCACTTGACTACGTGGCATAGCATCTGTGATCAATTACTCACTCTAGCAGTAAACAAGACGCTCGCCCCTTCTGAGTGGCCCCTCAGGGCTGAGAGGGCTTGGCCCCTCAGGGCTGAAAGGGCTGAAGGGGGCTGATACCCCCCTCCTGGAGAAAATTTCTCCACACTGGGGGGCGGCGGAGGTTCGCTGCAGGTGAACTATTCATCACTTAACATTAATTTGATTTTCTCACTCGCCACCACTGCTGCTTGTCTTTTCTGAACAGCTTTAGTCTGTGCGGTTTCTGGAGAATCACTAATTTTGTTTTCAACACTGTGTAATTCTAACGGCACTAGTTTATTTATTGTCCGCTTATTCACTACACCTTTGCTCAAAACATCAACTGTCCTGATGATTCCATTTGCATCAGGATATATGGTCACAATTTTTCCAAGTGGCCATTGGGACCTCGGACCATCATTGTCGATAATCACTATGTCACCAGTCTAAGGACTTATGATTTTCAGGAATACCAGCTCCATAGAAGTGTTCTCTCAATGAGGTGAGATAGTCTTCTCGCCAAATTTTCTCCCAACGTTCAATCACTTTATTAAGGTGTTTGAATTTACGTCTGAGTTGCTCAGGTTCGAAATAAGTAGGATCCTCTATGATTTCTTTATCATTCATGGGAGGAACAGGTTCGAGCCTTCTGCCATGGAGTAAATGAGATGGACTTAACACTTCAATTGTCCAGATCATCGGTAACATAAGTTAGAGGTCTGTTGTTGACTCTATTTTCTATTTCAGTCACAACTATACGGAATTCTTCTAAGTCTATTCTTTGACGATGAAGAGTCTTCCTTAAACAACGCTTTACAGTGCCGATCATTCTTTCATAAAATCCGCCGTGCCATGGAGATTTAGGAGGAATGTATCTCCAACGACAACTGCGTTGATTCAGCATCTGTTGTACTTCTGGTTGATCAAAGATCTTGCTTATATAAGCAGCACCAGCAACAAAGTTCGTTGCATTATCTGAAATCATCAGTCTGGGACACGCCCTTCTGGCTGCAAACCTTCTGAATAATTTGATAAAGGTTTCAGCAGACATGTCAGTGGCTACTTCTAGATGTACTGCTCTAGTTGTAGCACAAGTGAACAAACAGATGTACACCTTGATGGGAACTTTGTCAACTGTTTTGGTTAAAATTATTGGTCCAGTGTAATCTACACCTGTCACCTCAAATGGAGTGATATGACAAACTCTTTCAGAGGGATATGGAGGTGGACCTGGATACTGACATACTCGCATATCGTAGTGACGACAAGTAATACAGTCCCTTTTATTTGTTTTTTTCACACTTTGTCGACCTTGAGGTATCCAGTAGGATTGTTGTATATGACAAAGTGTGTCAGCTACCCCACCATGTAACACGTTACTGTGGGCGTTTTGCACAATCAGTTTTGTTATCCAATGATTCTTGGGGATCAATATTGAATGTATGGCTTCTTTAGGTAGTGAAGAATTATGAATTCTTCCTCGACATCTTATAATCTTTTCTGAGTCGAGTAAAGTCCTAAAGAATTAATCATGACAGGTTTCTTTGGGGATTTATCTTGTGTTTCTAGAAATTTATATTCTGTAGAGAAAACATCTTTCTGTATTAGTTTCACCCAGTATTTAATGGGTTCAAGACATTCATAATCAGGTTTAATTCGTTTAATGAATTTAAAGACAAGAGCTGTAACTCTTAAGAGTTTTACCCAAAGATGAGTATTTAGATCCATCAATGACTATTTCTGTTGTGTCTGCAGTATTTACACAACTTATTTCTGCTGTGTTCAAGCAGACTGTTTTCTTCTGGCATAATGTGAGCTTTTTGCTGAGGCCAGTTATTTTTCATTAGAGAGCCAGTTCGGTCCGTGGAGCCATAATTTATTATCCACAAATTTCTTGAGTGGGACACCAGGTGACAAATGTCAGCTGGATTCTCTTGGGTAGAGACGTGAGAAAGAGATAATCTCTCTGCATCTCTTTTATTTCTGCTACTCTGTTCTGTACATGACCAGCTTACTCTTATTATTTCTTAACCACTGGAGAACTGCCTCATTATCACTCCAGATCACGGTTTTCTCAATAGTGAGATGATCAAGTACTTTGTTGAGATAGACAGCTAATTTTGTACCTACATAGAGTGCTGTCAGTTCCAATTGTGGTACTGTTCTGTACCTTCATGGGTGCTACCCTGGCCTTTGAAGTAATTAGTGTACTTCCTTCAGTATTACTCATGTAAGCTACAGCGCCATAACCTCTGGTTGAGGCATCACAGAACACATGTAATGTGTAATTGTTTCCCTCTTGACCTATTTGTCTGGGAAATTTAATTTGATGAAGTTGCTTAAACTCCCTGGATATTTCTTCCCATGCTTCCATGCTTGACTCATTTCTAGAGGCAAGTTCTCATCCCATCCAATTTTGAGTTTCCATGCATCTTGCATAAGCATTTTACCCTTTATGTAATGGTGAGACGAGTCCTAGAGGATCAAAACATTGTGATACCTCTGACAGTAAACTACGTTTAGTGAGTGTACTGCATGATTTATTGTTTATCTTTTTGAGACTCAAAGTATCTTCCTGTTGTTCCAATTAAGTCCCAGCATATTGTTTGCAATCAGGAATTTCAGTTTCAGGAAAATCTTCTTTGATAAGTTCCCTTAATTGCTTTGAATTTGTATTCCACATCCTTAGAGGCATATTTGCTTCTTTCATCTCCTTGTTAGCTTCTCTGTATAAGGATTTCAAATCCTCCTCTTTATTCACAGTACCTTGAAGATTTTCCACATAGAACTTTTCTTTAAGACTTCTTTGAAGGACTTTCAGATTTCTTCAAAATGTGTATTTAGAGTAGCTTCTAGTAAGAATGGAGAGGATGTTGCACCAAATAATACTGATTTAAAACGATAAGTTTTCACAGGACTTTGAGGATCATGTGGATTTTCAGGCCACAAGAATCGATATAATCTCTATCTATTTCTTGTAGTCCTACTCTTAAGAAAGCCTTGGAAATTCAGCCGTGTAGGCAATGGGTTTGTGCGAAATTTCATAAGAACGTCTCCAAGCTTCTCAGTTAGTGAGGGTCCGGTCATCAGACAGTCATTAAGACTTGCTACATCTTTATTTGCACGTGCGCTGCAATTATATACAACACGTAGTGGAAGTGGTTTCAGAATCTTTTCTGACTCCATGGTGCGGGAGATTATGAGCGTTTGTCTTCAACTTATCTTCGACTATTTCCTCAATGAATTTATTGTCCAACTATTACTTGTATGATATTATCATAGACAGTCAGTAGCTCTGGATTCTTTCTGACTCATGTATTTGTGCTTCATCTGTCCGAAAGCCATGCGATAATTGCTAGGCAGATGTGGTGGATTTAATTTCCATGGTAACCTAACCCAATACTGTCCATCTTTATATTTGACAGTGTCCAAATATTGGTTATAAGTCTGAGACTCTTGTGGGCTTGGTTTATTTACATCAATACCTATCGCATCTAAATCCCACAACTTATCAACTGGTTCATTCATTTCTTCCAGTAATGATAATTTTTGCTGTGGTACATGATCAGCGGTTATTCTCGTAACTAGTACATTTTCCACTGAATCAATATCAGCTTCTTTCCCACTTTGAGAGGGAATGGGACCACATATCATGTGGCCTCCTGCTGTTTTCAGCAAGTGAACATCATGTTTACTTACTATATTTTTGCACAAAACAGTGATAATAATCATTCCAATGATTAAATCAATTGGACTAATTGTGTCCGTCTGTATGTCAGGACAGGCTAACTTGACCTTAGCTGCTTTCAGTGCTGCAACTGTTTCTTTTAATCCCTGGATCTGCACAGACTTGGGCAAATCATCTACTACCACAGCTTCTACTGTCTTTTTCCTGTTTTCCTAGACCAACAGTGATTCTGGCTAGGTCATATGTCTGTTTACCAGAATTGTGGAAAAAACCAGCTATATCTAACTGTATTTTGGCATAGGGTTGTTTATTCAGTTTCTGCAACACTGATCTTCTTATGAAGGACCTTTGTGAGCCTTGATCAAATAGTGTTAGCACATTGGTTTTGTGTAATTTATTAGATAACTCAACTCGAGCTATCGGGAGAGCAGTTGCTTTAAACTTATCTCTCACATTAACGCTGTTGCTTGTTGACTTCCTGATCTGTGGAAGTCTGCTGTTGTTCAGCAAAAGTATTTGGGCATAATGCTGTATGATGCATACCCTTGCATTTAAAACACTTCTTCAGTGAGCATTTTCCTCCCTTGTGTTCACCTAAACACTTGATGCATCTTTTCAGCTGATGAACACGTAGTTTACGTGCCTCCATTGATGTGTATTGACTACAATACTGTGCCCAATGTGTTCCATCACAAAGTACACATTTTGGAGTACGTTTATGTATGACAGTCTGTTTACTGTCTAATTATATTCACAGCTTGATAAATGCCTATATGGGATTTCCCATTATGTGGTTTAGTGGGAGTAGGTATACTCTTTTTATACTGAGTTGAAGGTTTATTATCCACTGGATTTGTGGATTTTTCATCTTGTCTCGTTGCTTGCATGCATGAAACTATTGTTTGTAAACCATTGCTAATTTCCTCACAAGTGAAATAGCGTTTATTGAACATAATATTTAATCGTTCAATAGTTTGTGGTGACAACTTATCTTGTACAATACCACTGATAAACCATTCACATTGTCTTAGGTCATATTTAGCATCTAGAGATCTGAGACTATTGTCTAATGTAATTCTAAATGCCTGTAAGTCTGAAAAACAATGTTTGGGTGGCTTCAAGCTTGATATTAAGACTGCATGTCTAACTCTAGCCTTGTCAGCATCGAAGTAATTGTCTGCTAAGACAACGTAAGGCTATTTGATAATTGCCTTTGACCACCGAAATGATTTAATCGTTTTGGGTTCCCCCTTTCACAAGACTTTAAGTAATTGAACTTAGAAAATTTTCCTATGTCATTCGGAATTTACTTGGTTGAGAACCACAATGAATTTTTCATATTAGACCTTGGAAAAATAAATGACAATGTGGGTAAGCTTGGTAAGGGGGACATTTGTTTTGTTACAGGTTAACGGGGGTTTTCCCACTATTATAGTAGTCTCGTGACAGATTTTAGGGCAAACTTGTACTCCTGCCACCTTATTGTTGATCACAAAAATACCAAAAACTTTTTTAATTTCACCCTCGTGGTCGATTAAAGAAATTATTTTCAAAAAGTTAAGTCTGAATTTTTTTTCCATATGTTGTGTAAATAATTAAAACTTGACCCAAGATCTAAAAATATTTTTTATCTTAGTTAACCCCTAACAACAAATTAGATTTTCAAGTGAATCTTATCGTAAGACTAAACTGATTTTTAAAAACAACCATTTTAATGGTATACGAAAATTCTAGCACCCCCTTTAAGTTTTAAAAAACACTGTACGCTAAAACAGCTATTTTTTTATGCTTAATCCCAAAACAGTCAACCCTACGACCTACTAACAACCTCGGTCAATCCTGAAGGGGTACCGTACGTGGCGGTGTTTAGTTAGATTGCTGTTCAGCCTACAACGAGATTAATCGAAATAACGAGTTAACATTTCTTTCACTATACACTAAAATTCACTTAAAACGTAAATCCACGTAATATTATTTACCATAAAATTTTACTTTTAATATATATTTAAAATTTTTCACTTTATAATAAGTTCCTTTAATAAAACAGTAACCTAAAAAAAAAATTTTTAAAAACAAAATCTTGTCTCAAATTTCGTCATAAAATTTTAAACACTATGTTTATATACACTCAGACAAAAAACACCTTTGGGGTTGCTTAACAGCAATTTCTCCAGTTTGGAGCATGGGCAGATGTGGGTGAGTCACCCGCTCCCGTTTTCTTTGGGGTCCGGGGGTAGCCCCATTTTCTTTGGGGCTGCCCTTCTCTTGATTATCGGGGGGACCTTTAAACTGATTTAATTGTAAACACATTTTTTACACTTTTTTCGAAGGACCTTGGCTCTGGTTTTTTTTTAACTTAAAAACTTTTTGGACCACAGTGTGGGCTTTATCCGGTTTGAGCACGACCAAACTCTGTTGAGAATTTTGGCCTTACCTCGTGTTTATTTTAATATATATAAGAACCTTACTGATAAAAACAGCAATTCGTCTACACGCCGCCCCCGCAGACGAGGCAAAGCTGTCGAAACCTCCAACAGGGGCGTCAAGAGAACTTTGTAAGTAAAAATTACCCCTAGGGGGTGTTTTTCACATATTTCATTTGATGGGGCTAAAATACCTACTTGTTGGCTAAAAGCCACACCTACTCCGATTAATTATTACAAACCCTTTACTCAAAAATTTTCGCAATCCCCGATCTACAAGAAAACGTACATACCTTTTCTTTGAAGTGAGCTATGGGTTCCAACACCTTCGACAGGCGTGACTTATAAACGAGTTCCCTTGGAGTCCACGCTTTCCCTTGTTAGAAACGACACGGTACACTATGTTCCACAAGTTTGTCTTTATTGTTTACAATTTATCACAAGAGAAGCTGACACACTTTTCTAAAATTTTTTGTTTTGGACCTTTGCTCACACAACCAAGATCTTCCTGCGTCAGTGTCACCTTTCCCAAAATCAAAGATAGTCTTTCCCAAACCCCCAGCCTCCAGCCCACCCGCCCAAAACCAAAAAAAAAAAACGTGACCCATACCTTGCATCCTTTTTCCCCCTCGAGAAGCAAAAAAAATGTTTTTTTTCTTGCGTCTTAACATAGACAACAATGTACACTACTTTTTCTATGGAAAAAAAGTGGGAGCAGGGGGTTTCCTTTAAATTTTCCGAAAATAAGAATTTTTGTCCCCCTTTTAAAAAATTTCACTTTTCAACACCGCTGCAAAAGGGGAAGGTCACTTACTCGGGGAAAGCACGGAAATTACTCCCTCAGTAAACAAGACCCCGCCCCTTCTGATGCCCCTCAGGGCTGGAAGGGGGGCCCCCAGGCTGAAAGGGCGAAGGGGCCTGATACCCCCCCTCCCGGAAAAATTTCTCCCAGATTTATTTTCCACCATGATTCATTTCCATATGATTTTATTATCCACCATGACATTTTCCAAAATTCATTTTCCACCATGATTTATTATCCACCTGATTCATTACCACCAAGATTTCATTACCCCATGATTCATTATCCACATATTTATTACCCCAGATTCTTATCCACCCTGATTCATTTCCACATTTCATTATCCACCATGATTCATTATCCATCTGAAACATTTCCACCTGATTCATTTCCACCATGATTCATTATCCACCCTGATTTATTATCCACCATGATTCATTATCCACCATGATTCATTATCCACCATGATTCATTATCCATCATGTTTTTATTATCCACCATGATTCATTATCCACCATGATTCATTATCCATCATGATTCATTATCCACCATGATTCATTATCCACCATGATTCATTATCCATCATGATTCATTATCCACCATGATTCATTATCCATCATGATTCATTATCCATCATGATTCATTATCCACCATGATTCATTATCCACCATGATTCATTATCCACCATGATTCATTATCCACCATGATTCATTATCCACCATGATTCATTATCCTTCATATGATCTAAGAATATATGTAAATGTTGCCCTTGTGTCTGCTGGTTCATATCTTTAGTATCAACTAAGAGGAGGAGGTCGGCGTGCTGTAGCGTGCACTAGCTGTGAGGTCGGCGTGCTGTAGCGTGCACTAGCTGTGAGGTCGGCGTGCTGTAGCGTGCACTAGCTGTGAGGTCGGCGTGCTGTAGCGTGCACTAGCTGTGAGGTCGGCATGCTGTAGCGTGCACTAGCTGTGAGGTCGGCGTGCTGTAGCGTGCACTAGCTGTGAGGTCGGCGTGCTGTAGCGTGCACTAGCTGTCAATGGTATACAAGCGTAAATTACTCACCAACCTGACCTCACGGCTTTGGGGTCACAGATTTGACCCCGGGTCACAGACTTCACTCTCTATTTCAAACTGCACTCCGTGTGCCCGTGTTTCCCCTTAGTCTGGATTCAGTAAAGAGGAGCAGAGCCATTAGTGTTATTAAAACTTAGTATCACTGTTCAAGAACCCCGACAACAGACTGTTGTGGGTGGCATCCTGGGAAGGGTGAGACGTATGGGCAAGTCACCTTAACCTGCTGCTGCTGTTGCTGTTGTTGTTATTGTTCTGCTACTGTTGTTGCTACAACTGCTGTTGTTGCTGCTACTGCTGTTGTTGCTGCTAATGCTGTTGTTGTTGCTGCTACTGTTGTTGTTATTGTTACTGCTACTGTTGTTGTTATTGTTACTGCTACTGTTGTTGTTCCTGCTACTGCTGTTGTTGTTATTGTTACTGCTACTGTTGTTGCTGCTACTGCTGTTGTTGCTGTTACTGCTACTGTTGTTGCTGCTACTGTTGTTGTTATTGTTACTGCTACTGTTGTTGTTATTGTTACTGCTACTGTTGTTGTTGCTGCTACTGCTGTTGTTGTTATTGTTACTGCTACTGTTGTTGTTGTTGTTGTTATTGTTACTGCTACTGTTGTTGCTACTACTGTTGTTTGTTGTTTTTGTTACTGTTTACTGCTACTGTTGTTGCTGCGACTGTTGTTGTTGTTGTTATTGTTACTGCTACTGTTGTTGCTGCTACTGTTGTTTTTGTTGTTGTTATTGTTACTGCTACTGTTGTTGCTGCCACTGTTGTTATTGTTACTGCTACTGTTGTTGCTGCTACTGTTGTTGTTATTGTTTCTGCTACTGTTGTTGCTGATACTGTTGTTACTGCTACTGTTGTTGTTGTTAGTGTTACTGCTACTGTTGTTGCTGATACTGTTGTTGCTGCTACTGTTGTTGCTGCTACTGTTGTTGTTGTTGTTGTTACTGCTACTGTTGTTACTGCTACTGTTGTTGTTATTGTTACTGCTGCTGTTGTTGTTATTGTTACTGCTACTGTTGTTACTGTTGTTGTTGTTATTATTGTTGCTGCTGCTACTGTTCTTGCTACTGCTGTTGCTGTTGTTGTTATTGTTATTGCTACTGTTTGTTGCTGCTACTGTTGTTGTTATTGTTTCTGCTACTGTTGTTGCTGATACTGTTGTTTGCTGCTACTGTTGTTGTTGTTATTGTTACTGCTACGTTGTTGCTGATACTGTTGTTGCTGCTACTGTTGTTGCTGCTACTGTTGTTGCTGCTACTGTTGTTGTTGTTGTTGTTACTGCTACTGTTGTTACTGCTACTGTTGTTGTTATTGTTACTGCTGCTGTTGTTGTTGTTATTGTTACTGCTACTGTTGTTTACTGTTGTTGTTGTTTATTGTTGCTGCTACTGTTGCTGCTGCTACTGTTCTTGCTACTGCTGTTGCTGTTGTTGTTATTGTTATTGCTACTGTTGTTGGTGCTACTGTTGTTACTGCTACTGTTGTTACTGCACTGTTGTTGTTGCACGTTATTGCTGAAC
>NW_026472843.1:0-10205 GCF_026875155.1 Cherax quadricarinatus
AAATTTTTTTAAGCAATATGTTAAATTTAATTATATAGCAAGAAAGATGTAAAGATTTACACAAAAAACTTGGTGTAAGAAATGTTTGTGATGCCCACCTGTGGTTTTAAAAAGACGTGTGATGTCACCTGTGGTCTTAAAGACGTGGGGATGTCACCTGTGGCCCTTAAAGACGTGTGATGTCACCTGTGGTCTTAAAGACGTGTGAGGGTCATTGTACTTGCTCAGAAGACAGAATATACAGAGTAACCCATCATGTAGACCAGGTGTAACTCTAAACACAGCTTTATTAACACATGTAAACTCTGTATATACACCACACAAAACATGGGTGCCCCGCATGTATGTATATAACCGACCCTTCAAATTCATTTCCCGAAACACCAGAAATACCTATTATTATAAATTTTATAGTTTCATAGAGGAAATTAGAATTTGAATTTGATCCCTTTTTCATACATAATAACATGTACACATGACATTCGTGAACACACAAGAACGGGTACAATAGGCCCCAATGTACAAAAAACACGTAGATATTACATTCATTTATACATAATAACATGTTACACACGACACACAAGTCCCTCCACTATGTCTCAAACGTGTTCATCTTTATAAATTTACATATTTCACATAGAATGTCGCTCACAAACCATTTAAAACGCTAAATAAGTTAAAAAAAAACTTGTTCTCAATAAAATTCATAGTGTAACATAAGAGGAATTCCAAAATTGTAATTAATTACCCCCCGAGGTGGCCGAGCTGTTTTACGAGCTCGTCTCGTCCAGCTGGTCTACAGTTCCAGACTGTCTTGGGGATGTAATTACTGGACGCATTTTTACTGTGGTCCCCTCCAGTAATTCCACCTACCGGGACAGTCTCTACCGTAGACACAGCTAGACAAGACCAAGTTTTCCATTCAGCAAGGTCCACGAGGGGGGCAACCGCGACTCTGGGGAAGTGGGAAGGGAGCCACTCAGTGACACAAGTGGATTCCTTGGAGACACTGAACCGGGAAAGGCACCGCCGACCTTAGGTAAGTGGGGAAGGGGAAAAAATCTGAGGCGAACGGTTTGGATTCCGGGATACATGAGCTTGGGGAAGGTTGTAGTTGAGGCCCTGACCTTAGGTAAGTGGGGAAGGGGAGACATCCGGGGTGAACGGATGGATTCCTGGATACATAAACCTGGGAAAGGCATAAAATCCCAAAGCAGTTGAGGCTGACCTTTGGGAAAAGTTGGTGAAGGGAAGACACCCGGGCGGTAGACGGATCGTTTCCCCTGGATACATGAAACCTGGGTAAAGCAAGAATACCGCTGACTTTGGGAAGTGGGGAAGGATTCCACCTGAGGTGACACCAAGTGGACTCCTGGAACACTGATCTGGGGAAGGCACTGACCTAACTCGCTGACCTTAGGTAAGTGGGGAAGGGAAAAACACCCGGGGAGCGAGCGGATGGATTCCTCGATACATAAACTTGGGGAAGGTTGTTGTTGAGGCTAACCTTGGGTAATTTGGGGAAGGGAGACATCCGGGAGCGAACGGATGGATTCCTGGATACATGAACTTGGGGAAAGCATGAATACATGCAGTTGAGGCTGACCTTGGGGAAGTGGGGAAGGGAAGACATCCGGCGGTAGACGGATCGATTCCTGGATACATGAACCTGGGTAAAGCAAGAATACCGCTGATTTTGGGGGAAGTGGGGAAGGGATTCCACCTGAGGTGACACCAAGTGGACTCCTGGAGACACTGAACCGGGGAAGGCACTGACCTAACTCGCTGACCTTAGGTAAGTGGGGAAGGGAAGACATCCGGGAGCGAGCGGATGGATTCCTCGATACATAAACTTGGGGAAGGTTGTTGTTGAGGCTAACCTTGGGAAAGGGGGGGGAAAGGGGGAGACATCCGGGAGCGAAACGGATGGATTCCTGATACATGAACTTGGGGAAAGCATGAATAAAATGCAAGTTGAGGCTGACCTTTGGGGAAGTGGGGAAGGGAAGACCTCTGGCGGTAGACGGTTTGTTTCCTGGATACATAACCTGGGGTAGGCATGAATACAGGTTGGTGGGGCTGACCTTGGGATAGTGAAAAGGGGAAACATCCGGCGGCGGACGGAATGAATTCCTGGATACATAACCCAGGGAAGGCTGGGGGGCTGGAAGGCACAGAGAGAGAGGCGAGGCTGACCTTAGGAAGTGAGGAAGGGTAGACATCCGGGGGCCCACGGATGGATACCTGGACACATGAACCTGGGGAAGGCGAGGGGGGGGACGGACCTTAAAGACGAACCACTGGCCTCTACGTGGCAAGGTCGGGTAACTCAGAGATAACTCTGAAAGGGTGACAGTGGTCGCAAATTATTAATGGATTTCAAAAGCGTCTAAACCCCGGTGGTATTTTTTCCAATCCAGCCACCTTCATAGGAGCCACGGTAGTTTTCTTATTTTGTTCATTCACCGAGTTAACATTAATAAAAATAACATTAATAAAAATATTGTTTTTCTTATTTTTGATTAACACAACAGAGATAACATTGCAAAAAAACTAGAAATGGCAGTAATATAATGTTTGAGAGTCGTTGAGGGGATGTGAAGATGACAGGTCTCCTGGGTACACATGTCTGGTACTCTAACATAACGTAGGTCATCTGGAAAAGACCCGGGCCGGGACAATACCCTGGGTGTTGCTGGAGTGAGACCCAACAGTTAGGTGTCTTCAATCCAAAAACGTTTCGCCTACACATAGGCTTCTTCAGTTTATTATAGAGGCACAGCAAAAGGCAGTGAATGTAAGGCTGATGTAATTATAATTTATGCGTGATCCCAGAAAGGTATCCCCGTGATCCCAGAAAGGTATCCCCGTGATCCCAGAAAGGTATCCCCGTGATCCCAGAAAGGTATCCCCGTGATCCCAGAAAGGTATCCCCGTGATCCCCAGAAAAGGTATCCCCGTAACTGCCATAAACCTATTGTTCATCTCCTGTTGCTGTCATTTTTTTTCTTTGCTACTGTTACTGCATTTCTGTACTGCACTCTACCGTTCTTTTGTTTTTAATTTTCTGTACTGGTCGTCTCTGTTACTGTACTGGTCGTCTCGTTACTGTACCCCCATTCTTCTGTTTTACTGTACTGGACTTCTGTGTTACTGTACTGGTCTTCTGTGTTAAAATGTTCTGGTCTTCTGTGTTATTGTACTGGTCTTCTCGTTACTGGGAAATGGCCCTTCTCTGTTACTGTACTCATTTTTCTGTGTTATTGTACCTGGTTTCTTTTCTCTGTTACTGTACTGGTCTTCTCTGTTTTCTGAACTATATTTTTGGTTTTTTTCTGTGTGGCTTTTTTACTGGTCTTCTGGGGCCTTTCCAAATGTCAGGGGGGAACCCCCCTTTCCCCATTGAAACCCAAAAAAAAGGGAAAAAAAACAAAAAGAAAAAAAACTTTTTAATAGATAAAAAATTTTTTTTTCTAAAAAATTTTAATTAAAAATTTAAATTAAAAAAAAAATAATTGGGGGGCCCGTGGTTTCCATAAGGGAAAATTTTTTTTTTTGGAAAAAATGAGAATCCTTTTTGCCCCCGGATGGTTCCCCCCCCCTTTTGATGTTTTTTTTTTAAGAAAAAGGTTGGTTTTTTTACCCGGGGGGGCGGTGGTTTTGTCCCCTTGGGTTCCCCCGGAAAAAACCTGTCACTTTCTTTTGGGTTTTATCCCCACAAATTCCCGATTTTTTTGAGGTGAGGGGTCCCCTTTAATGTTCCCCCCCTACGGGCCCCCCGTAGACAGGTATCCTTTTCTCCAATTAACCTTTTGCCCCTCCCACCCTGGTTTTACCAGGTCCAAAAGCAAGCTTTATAAAAAGAAAACACTGGTTATATTTAAGGGGTTAAATAAAAAAATACTTGAAGAAAGACCCTGGGGCCCCTGACCCTTTTTTTAAAACCCGGTTAAAATTTGTTAAAACCAAAAGAAAAAGAAATACTTCCCCTTGGGAGATCAAAACCGGGACCTTAAACATGAGAAAAAGGGGGAAATTTTAAAAATTTTTTCTTCCCAAAATTTTTAAAACCCAAAACCAGGGGAAGGTTTTTAAAACTTCCCCGGGAAAAAAGAAAAATTTAAACCAAAACCCCGAACCCCCCAAGGGAAACCCGGGGAAATTTTAGCCTCTGCCCACTAGGAAAAAAAGAGTGGGCGGGAAAAAACGCCCAAGCGGGTTTTTTCCCCCCGGGGTTTTCCCGAAAAAAAAACCATACCCCCCCACCTTTTTTTTTTTTAAAAATTTTTTTTTTTTTTTTTCCCCAAAAAATCCCTTTCCCCAAACTTTTTTAGTCCCGGAAAACAGTAATTTTTTAAATTTTAAAAAGAGGGGAAAAAGTAAAATAAAAGTAAAAACCCCGGCCCGCCCCAAACCCAGAAGTGGGTTTTTTTTGGGGTTCAAAATATTTTTTATATTTTTATAAATTTTATTTAAATAATATATATATTATAAAAATTATAAATATATAAAATATTTTTATATATAATTAAAAATAATATTTATATATAACTCGGAAAAACCCCCCTTTTTTCAGAATTTGGGTGAACCGAGGTTTTCCCCACATAAATTTTTTTTTCCCCCCCTGTAACTTTTTAACATACGCCTTCCGACTATAAGGTTTTTTGGAAAGGGGAAAATTTTTTAGGAAAAAAAATTTTTAAAAAAAAGGGGGGGGTAAAAGGGTTTTTTTTCCCGACACCCCAAAAACCCCAAACGGGTTTTTCCGCCCCACCTTTTCCCTCTATTTTTCAGAGGCCCCAAAACCCTTTTATATATAAATTAAAAATATATATATATATATATAAAATATATATAAATATAAAATTATATTATATTATATATTATTAAAAATTTTTAAAAAATTTTATATATATATATAAACAACTTTTTAAAATTAAAAAAGACTGGGGTACCCTCCCCTTAAAAAATCCCCCCTTTCTTTTAACCTTTGGGAAATTTTTTTTTCCCGGGACCCTTTATGGCCCTTTCCCCATCTGTTTTTTTAAAACAAAAAGGGTTTTTTTTCCCTAAAAAGTAAGTTGAAAACCCCTTTAAAAACCCCCCTAAAACCAAACCCTAAAAATTTCCTTTTCCACAGTGGGGGTAAAATTAAATTTTTTTCCCTCGGGAAAAAGCTTTCTTACTGTTTGGAAAAAAATAAAAAAGGGGAAAATTTAAAAACCCCCCATCCCTAAAAAAACTTGGGGAAATGGAACATCCCCCCCAAATTTCCCCGAATGGGAAAGGGTTTCCCTTTTTTTTGGGGACCCAAAAGACCTTTTTTTTAAAAACTGGTAATTTTTTGAACAGGAAAAATTTTTGGAAAAATTTCCCCTTTTCTTTGTTCGAAGCTTTTCCCCCACAGCCCCCTTCCGAAAAAAACAAAGGTTTTTCCCTTTTCATACTTTTTTTAAAAAATTCCCCCCGGGGGAAAAATTGGGGAAACCCGCCCTTTTTTTTAAAAAAGGTTTCAAAAATTTTACTTTTTTTAAAATTTTCTTTAACCCCCCGGAAAAATTTAAGCAAATTTTTTTTTTTTTTGGGAGTTTTTGGGAAAGGGGCTTTTCCCCAGAAAATGGGTTTTTGTCCTTTTTTTAGGAAAAAGGGTTTATTTAAATTTAACCCGTCAGAAAAAATTTAAAACCCCAAAAGGGAAATTTTTGGGAAAATTTTTTTTAAAAAAAGCCAAGAAAACGGGTTCCCCTTGGGTTTTTAAATTTTAAGGGGAATGAAACTCTTTTGTTTTTTTTTTTAAAACCACGACCCCGGGTAGTAAGAAGATTTCCCCCCAGACCCCTAAATTTTAAGGAAAAGTTTTTTAAAAATTATCCCAAAAACACTGAAAAAAATTCTTGAGGTCAAAAGAAATAGTTTTTTTTTTAAACCGGATTAAAAACGTTGGGCCAAAAACGCGAAAGACCAAAACCCCCCTAAGGCACTGTGGCCGGGTTTTTGCATTAGTCCCCTTTTTGAAATAGGGAAAAGGGCCCCCTTTAAAAGTCTGGGGGTTTTAAAAGACCTTGGAAAAGGTTTAACCCCCTTTTTTTTGAATTTTTCCTTAAAATTTTTAAAAAAAAAAATTTAGTCCCCCTGGAATTTCCTACAAGTTCCCCCCCTGATCGAAAACTTTAACCAAAGGGGGGGGGGGGGTTTCCCTTTTCCCCCCCTTTAATTTTATTTAAAATTTTTTTAAAACGGAAATCTTGAAAACCCCGTCGGTAAGAAATTTTTCCCCGGTTTTTTTTAACCATGGGGCCAAATGCTTTAAAAAGAAAAACTTGGGTTTTTTGAAAATTTTTAAAATTATTTAAACCTTTTTTAAAAGTTTTTCCCCAAATTTTGTTATTCAAATGTTTTTTTCCCTTTAAAGGAAAAACCCCAAAAAGGAAAAGGATTTTTTTTCCCTTTCCCCTTTCTGGTTTTTTTATGGCCCGACAATTGAAAACTTTGTTAAAAAACGGTTTTTTGGGGAAGGGCCCCCGGGATCCCCTTTTTGGGGAAAATGTCCCCGAAAAGGTATTTACTAAAGGGGATTTTAAATTGGGGGGCCCCTTTTTTTTTTAGTAAAAAGTTCACTCTTTTTATTTTTTATGTTTTTTATTTTTTTTTAGTTTTGGGGGAAAACAACATTTAAAAAAATATCTAGTAGTTTTTTTTCCTTTTTGATTCCCCGTGCGGAACCCAGTGATTTTTAAAAAATACAAAAATTTTAAAATTCACGAGAATCAAAAACTTTTTTGGGCAAAATATCTTCACGAAGGAGTTTTTTTTAAACCAAAAAAAAACTTTTTCTAAATTTGGGGGAAAAAGTTTTTTTTTTCCAAAAAAATTTTTAAAATGTTTTTTCAAATTTTTGTTCTTTTTTTCCCCTTTTTAAAAATCCAAGAATTTAAACTACCTTATAACGAACTTTTTTTCTATTTTTTTTCGGTTTTCCCCCCTCCCAAAGGAAAATTTTAAAAATTTTTTTTTTTTTGGATTTATCGGTTTAAAAAAAACTTAAAAAATTCCCCGGGTTTTTTTTTTATGTATTGGTTTAAATTCCCCCGGGTTTTTTTTTTAAATTTTTTTCACAAATAGTCTTTTTCCCCCCTAAAAAAAAGACCCCCCAAATGTTTTTCCCCACCCAAAAGAAGGGAAATTTTCCCCCGGCCCGCCCTTTTCCCCCGGGCACGCGACCCCCCCCGCCCCCGGGGAAACCGGGGCCTTTAAGGGTTTTGAGATCCCAAAATCTGAGTTTTTTTCTATTTTTTTTTTATACCTTTTTTCCCCATTTTTAATTTTTTTTTTGAATGTTTTTTTTCCCAATTTTTTTTTTTTTTGGGGCCCCTTTAAAAAAAAAAATAAAAATTTTAAATAAAAAAAGGGGGGGAAAAGAAAATTCTTCCAAAAAATTTTTTTTAAGAAAAAACCCCTTTAAATTTTTTTCCCCGAAAACAAAATTTTTTAAATTCCTTTTTTTCTGAAAATTTAGGATCCCCAGGAAACCCGGAAAAGGGTTTTAAGGTGGGGACCTCCCCCTAAAAAATATAAATTTTAATATATTTTATATTTTAAAAATATAAATAAATTTAATATTATAAATATATTAAAATATATATAAAAATATATATTTATATATATACCCACTGCACTTCGCACATAATGCTGAAAATTTTAAATAACGAAACAGCCGGGTGTAAAGTACATATTGGATCAGTATTCAAAAAATTAAGGCCACCTGTATATTTATGTTCTGTGCTTCACTAACGAAATTTATTTTTGTCAAATACAAATATGGATGTATACAACATATTAACATGAATACATAATAAACTGGATGTATTGCGGTAGTGCAGTGATCCGAGAAATTTATCCCCCAATTGCAAAAAGTCCTGTCTGGTGTGCATCATTGCAAACAATTGGAATAGTGCCGAGCGTTGCACAGGTCTGTAATTCAGTTAAATATTAACGCTGTAGACATGAAGTGACTAAGAATTAACATTTACAAACAATCAGATTGTAATATCTGAATGTCTTCAATAAACAGGTAATTTAGACCATAGACAACCTAATCTAATTTAAACCTTCCAAGACACCAATATCTTAAAATACGTCAACACACAAAGCTGAATCACTCACAAGATACATTGTCAAGTTACCAGCATGAAAGTTGAAGTTAACAGCAGCGACACTCAAAAGTTATCACAAAAGCAGCGTCCTTTATATTATTTTCCAAATTCCCGAAAAAAAACAAATGGACCTGGAGGTTGGTTACCTGGAGGTTATTCCGGGGATCAGCGCCCCCGCGGCCCGGTCCATGACCAGGCCTCCCGATGGATCAGGGCCTGATCAACTAGGCTGTTACTGCTGGCCGCACGCAGTCCAACGTACGAGCCACAGCCCGGCTGATCCGGCACTGACTTTAGGTATCTGTCCAGCTCTCTCTTGAAGGCAGCCAGGGGTTTATTGGCAATTCCCCTAATGGTTGATGGGAGGCTGTTGAACAGTCTTGGGCCCCGGACACTTATGGTGTTTTCTCTTAGTGTACCAATGGCGCCCCTACTTTTTATTGGGGGCATTTTGCATCGCCTGCCCAGTCTTTTACTTTCGTAGGGAGTGATTTCTGTGTGCAGATTTGGGACCATTCCTTCCAAGATTTTCCAAGTGTAGATTATGATATATCTCTCCCTCCTGCGTTCCAACGAGTACAAGTCAAGTGCTTTTTAATTTTACTTAATCTTAGGGAAGTTAATTATTTAAGCAATGGTGCTTAAGGCAGACAAGTCACAGTCACACTGAAGTATATTACTCAGATTTATATTATATTATCAGAATTAAACCCAACACTGTTATTTATGATCAAAAAAGACATTCACAGAAGCCAACTTTATTAATAAAATTGTCACTTTAAATCTTATACAACCGACCATCAAGGTGATGTTTACTTAACATAAGAACATAAGAAAGGAGGAACACTGCAAGAGGCCTGCTGGCCCATACTAGGCAGGTCCTTTACAATTCATCCCACTTACAAAACATCTGCCCAACCCAATTTTCAATGCCACCCAAGAAATAAGCTCTGATGTGAAAGTCCCTCTCAAATCCAACCCCTCCCACTCATGTACTTATCCAACCTAAATTTGAAACTACCCAAAGTCCCAGCCTCAATAACCCAACTAGGTAGACTGTTCCACTCATCAACTACCCTATTTCCAAACCAATACTTTCCTATGTCCTTTCTAAATCTAAACTTATCTAATTTAAATCCATTACTGCGGGTTCTCTCTTGGAGAGACATCCTCAAGACCTTATTAATATCCCCTTTATTAATACCTATCTTCCACTTAAAACACTTCGATCAGGTCCCCCCCTCATTCTTCGTCTAACAAGTGAATGTAACTTAAGAGTCTTCCCAATCTTTCTTCATAAGGAAGATTTCTAATGCTATGTATTAATTTAGTCATCCTACTCTGAATGTTTTCCAGGACAATATATAAGTTTTTACGTTTTTTTTTTAAAGGGTGATCTCGAAATATAATATTCAGTTATTAACAGAGAACAACAAAACATTACACCTACAACAGTTTGAAGATAAGTTTGTGTTTCCATCTATGAGTCAGACAATAGCGATAAAAAATAATTGGGATTGTTGAGCAGTTGTGAAAATAGAAAACATTGAGTCAAATCATTTGAGAATTTTTTTTCCTTTAGGATCAAGAGCCACTCGCCAGTATCAAGGTCAAATAATGCAAAATAAAAAACAATGATTTCGAGATTAGAAATGATAAAATGGCACCATGACAATGTTGGTTAATAATAGCAACCATCTTGGAAGTAGGAATATACGAGGCTTGAAATCTTTATGCAAATTCAGGTGACTGTTTCACCAGTTATCAGACTCACACTGTCTACAACTGTCCTGTGTATCAGTGTTCACCAGTTATCACACTCACACTGTCTACAACTGTCCTGTGTATCAGTGTTCACACGCCTCTAACACCAGTAAATATTTTCAACAAATGTAGCTCTAGGTTACACCAGTAATGAAAGCTTGAAAAAAAGGGATTGAACTCGCGGCTAGCGAGTTCAATCCCCCTCGCACCGTGGTTTGTTTACAATCATGTCATTACGATTTTGTAAGTCATGATAAAAGTTCGAAGCTTGTCCAATAAAGACGTTTT
>NW_026472844.1:0-11949 GCF_026875155.1 Cherax quadricarinatus
TATCCCTCAGAGAAGACAATAACTCCCCGGGGAAAACTCAAGGTTCTCCCCGAGCTGTTTGAATATTTTCTTCTCCTACCACCCCCCTATATTAATATTCTATGTGAACATTTATTAATAAACAAAATACATTTACAGAAAAAAACATAAACATGAATACAATGGCACAATGTATCAAAGATGATGAATTTCCTCCAGCTCCTCCGAGGCTGACGTGAACCAAGTATGCAGCAAGCATTCCCCACTGGATGGCGACGCGAGGCGCTGGAACATGAAAGTGGCTGCCCTTGGTCCCTGGTGGTGTCGATGAGTTCTGGAACCCAATTCTTTAAGGAAACGTGTGCATTTTTTCCCCATGATCCCAAGGTCTCTGATCCCACTGGGACAAATTGATACTGTTGGCTAATGTCCCTGTACTTGCTGATCTTGTACTCCTCCCCGTCGCCCCACACTGTGATGGATATAGGTGTCAGCCAGTGTGGACACACAGGTATAGTCCCATGCTAAGAGCTTGCCATTCTTCCAAGGATAGATGGAGATCCCGTCGGGGTGGTTTGCTGGGTTGTGGGTATTGTTTGCTGCAAGTGATCGTGGCTCCCTCTCGGCAGGGCATCCAGCTGTAGCAAGGGTTCTCTTAATGATGTCGTTGACCTCATTGTGTCTTGCATGCCAGCCCTTGGTTTTGGAACAGTTAAGACCATGTAGACCGTATTGGTCTGCTTGCACTTCGCCGCAAATACACATATTTCTTTGTGAATTGGGGCAGCAAGGCGCAGAGCCACTGCAATAACGGAGGTCTTAGGGTCGATCGCGTTCCCATTGCCGATATGGAACTGTTTGGAGGAAGTCCCCGGAGTGGGGTGCACTCACAGCCTGGAGAACGGGCAATCTCCCTATCTGATTGATGGCAGCCCTGAGCATGTTGGCAAGCACCTTTTCAGCAATTGGGCTATCCCAGCTTGACTGTTTGTGAGCCAGTGCTGCACTAGGGTTTGGTGCTGGAGCAGCAAGAGTCTCCCATTCGGTGATGGCACTGACATAGCTAGGGTCTTCTATTCCTGCTGAGTCACTGAGGGTGTCAGGAAGAATTTGTCTTATCAACTCGTTTGATGCAATGGAAGAGGATAGGAAAGCTGGTAGAGCAATCGGGAGGATCTGCGTACACCTAGCCCTCCAAGCCTGACCGGAAGTGAGGCTTGCAACCACTGTCCATCGTCAAGGGAAAGATTCAATACACTCTCTAAGCATGGCCTTCAGGAGAGAGTCATATTCCTTGAGTTTTGGACTGCTGAAGGCTGGGGAGCATCTCAGAAAATAGGTAATTTTGGGGTTGACAGGCACCTGGTGAGTAGGTAGAAGGCATCGTGTGTCAATGTCTTCATCCTGCTTTCCATCGTCCGGAGGTCTGAGACTTTTTTTCCTAGGATCAGATCGATGGCATTGGACCCAAGAGGAGCACCGAGGAGAGTGCTATTGGCTGGATCAATGCTCGTCTCCTGGTAAAACGGTACTAATATTCTGGATCAACTGTTGATTGGTAGAAACTATTTCACATTTGGTGGGGTTTAAAGAAAGGCCCAGGCTTTCTCCCATGTCTTTAATTATACTGATGTCCTCCAGGAGAGATTCTGTTGTGCCAGCTAGGGTACCGTCGTCCAGGAACCAGATATTGAGCTCGCTGGAGAGTGCCTCCGTGACTTCCTTGATGACCAAACAAAATAGAAAGGGGGCGAGAGGGTCCCCCTGTTGCACGCCCTCACACGAGTCAATTTCATGGTCCCCAAACAATATTTTGGAAGTCACACTATAACACATTCTATGAAGGGATAAAGGGAAGGGAAGTTTCTATAAACTGCTTGGAGAGCAGCATCCCTTCTGACTGAGTTGAAAGCATTGGCAAAGTCCAATTTGACCAAGGCTTTTTCATAGGACATGTTTTTGATATATACTCGTGCTGCGTGGGCAGCTGCTTCACAGCCCTGTTGAACGCCGAAACCGAGCTGAGTTGGTTTCAGCATTGCAGCAGCCTCTTGACTCACCCTTCTTACTGCAGCCTTGGCGACTAGGCGCCGAAGGGTGTTACCCACTGCAATGGGCCTGATTCCGCCATCCTTTTTCCGGAGGGCACACAGGAATATATTTATTCCTGTAAATACATAAAACTATTTATTGTACATACAGTATTAAGGTATAATATATACAAAGAGAAGATAAAGTATTGTATTCAAATACTTTAAAATTAAATATAATAAGATTTTTATATTATTATATCGAGTTTCCTAGTTGAAATTACCCCTAGACTAAAATATATTAAACTAGCTTTAATTCAATACCTTGTTGCCTGAGAGGGGAAATTTTGTAACAGGCCAAATTCTGAAGTTCTTTACAAACCTCCAAGGAATAAAAAATTCCTCTAAACCCCTTATTCGCAACAATCACCAAGTTGACACTTCACTCTCAAAAGGTCCACACTACACTCTCACCAAGTCCAGACTACAAACTTGCCAGGTCCACACTACACTCTCACCAAGTCCAGACTACAAACTTGCCAGGTCCACACTACACTCTCACCAAGTCCAGACTACAAACTTGCCAGGTCCACACTACACTCTCACCAAGTCCAGACTACAAACTTGCCAGGTCCACACTACACTCTCACCAAGTCCAGACTACAAACTTGCCAGGTCCACACTACACTCTCACCAAGTCCAGACTACAAACTTGCCAGGTCCACACTACACTCTCACCAAGTTCAGACTACACTCTCACCAAGTCCATACTACACTCTCACCAAGTCCAGACTACAAACTTGCCAGGTCCACACTACACTCTCACCAAGTTCAGACTACACTCTCACCAAGTCCATACTACACTCTCACCAGGACCAGACTACACTCAACAGGTCTAGACAACACTCACCAGGTCCAGACAACACTCTCCAGGTCTACACTATGTTTTCACCAGGTCCAGATGACACTCACCAAGTCCAAGCTACACTCTCACCAGGTTCTCACTTCACTGTCACTAGGTCCTCACTACACTCTCACCAGGTCCAGACGTCACTATCACCAGGTCCACACTATACTCTCATGAGGTCCACATTAGACTCTTTCCAGGTCCACAGTACACTGTCTCCAGATCCACACTACACTCACCAAGTCCAGACTACACTCTCACCAAGTCCAGACTACACTCTCACCAGGTCCACACTACACTTACCAGGTCCAGACTACACTCTCACCAGGTCCAGCCTAGACTTTCTCCATCTGCAGACTACACTGTCACAAGGTCCACACTATATTCTCACCAGGTCCAGACGTCACTATCACCAGATCCACACTTTACTCTCATGAGGTCCACACTAGACTCTTTCCAGGTCCACAGTACACTGTCTCCAGGTCCACACTACACTCACCAAGTCCAGACTACACTCTCACCAGGTCCACACTACACTTACCAGGTCCACACTACACTCACCAGGTCCAGACTACACTCTCACCAGGTCCAGACTACACTCTCACCAGGTCCAGCCTAGACTTTCTCCATCTGCAGACGACACTGTCACAAGGTCCACACTATATTCTCACCAGGTCCAGACTACACTCTCACCAGGTCCTCACTACTCTCACCAGGGCCACACTGCAGTCTCACCAGGTCAAGATGACACTCTTTTAGGACGAGACTACATTCTCACCAGGTGCAGACAGCACTCTCATCACATCCACACTACACTCTCACCAGGTGAACACAACAGTCTCATCAGGTCCAGACTACACTCTCACCAGGTTCAGACTACACTCTCCAGGCCCAGACAACCCTCTCACCAGTTCCAGACTAAACTCTTACCAGGTCAAGATTACACTCTCACTACATCCACACTACACTCACCAGGTTCAAACTACTGTATCAACAGGTCCAGACTACACTGTCACCAGGTCCAGCCTACACTTTCTCCATCTGCAGACGACACTGTCACAAGGTCCACACTATATTCTCACCAGGTCCAGACTACACTCTCACCAGGTCCTCACTACTCTCACCAGGGCCACACTGCAGTCTCACCAGGTCAAGATGACACTCTTTTAGGACAAGACTACATTCTCACCAGGTGAGGATTACACTCTCACCAGGTCCAGGCTGCACTCTCACTACATCCACACTACACTCTCACCAGGTTCAGACTACACTCTCCAGGCCCAGACAATCCTCTCACCAGTTTCAGACTAAACTCTTACCAGGTCAAGACTACACTCTCACTATGTCCAAACTACACTCTCACGAGGTCCACACTACACTCACCAGGTCCAAACCACTCTGTCAACAGGTCCACAATACACACTCACCAGAGCCAGATAAAGTCTCACCTTATTCAGACTACACTCTAATCAGGTCCACACTACACTCTCACCAGGTCCACTCTACACTCACACCAGGTCCATGTTGCACTCTCACTAGGCCCAAACGACACTCACCAGGTTCTGGCTACACTTTCTCTTGCAGGCTACACTGTCACCAGGGCCACACTTTGCTCTCACCAGGTCCACACTACATTCTCACCAGGTCCAGACTGCAATGTCACCAGGTCCACACTACACTTTCACCAGGTCCAGACTACTCTCACCAGGTCCACACTGCAATCTCGCCGGGTCAAGGACTACACTCTCATAGAACCAGGCTACATTCTCACCAGGTCCAGACTACACTCTCACCAGGTCCTCACTATGCTCTCACCAGGTGCACAGTACACTCTCACCAGGTCTACACAATAATCTCATCAGGTCCACTCTGCACTGTCGACAGGTCCAAATTACACTCTTGCTAGATCCAAACTACACTGTCACCAGGTCCAGACTACACTGTCACCAGGTTCAGACTACACTCTCACCATTTCTTCACTACACTCAAAGGTCCGTACTACACTCTCACCAGGTCCATGCTACACTCTCCATCTCCAGACTACAATCTCTCTATGTCCACTCTACGCTCTTACCGTGTCCACACACTACTCTCCCCTGGTTGACACTACACTCTCACCAAGTCCAGAATATATACTCTCACTAGAACCTCACTATACTCTCTCCATGACCTCACTACACTCTCACAAGGTCTAGACAACACTTTCATTAGGTCGAGACAACACACTCACCAGGTCCACTCTACACTTACCAAGTCCACACAACACTCTCTCCAGGTCCAGACTACACTTTGACCATGTGCAGACTACACTCTTCAGGCCCAGACAACACTCACCAGGTCCAGACTACACTCTTACCAAGTCCACACTACACTCTCACCAGGTAGAGATGACACTCTCATCAGGTCCAGTCTACTATATCAACAGGTCCACACTACACTCTCCATAGGGTTGCACAATGCTTTCACCAGGTCCAGAGTACTCTCACCAGGTCCACACTACACTCTCACCAGGTTCACACTACACTCTCAACAGGGCCCCACTACACCACCAGGTCCAGTCTACATTCTCACCAGATCCATACTAAAACTCACCAGGTCAACAATACACTTTCACCAGGTCCAGACTACTCTTTTCACCAGTCCAACAACACACTACCAGGTCCCCCACCACACTCACCAGGTCCACTCTACACTCTCTCCAGTCCACATTACATAGTCTGTCCAGACTACACTCTCACCAGGTCCATGCTACACTCTTCTCTGCAGACACACTGTCTCTAGGTCCACACTTCATTTTCACCAGGTCTACCTACATTCTCACCAGGTTTCCCAAATACAGTGTCACCCGGTCCCCACTACACTTTTCCCCCAGATCCAGAATACACTCTCGCCAGGGCCACACTTCACTCTCACCAGGTCCACACTAAATTCTCACCAGGTCCAAACTACAGTCTTACCAGGTCCACACTACACTGTCACCAGGTCCAGAACTACACTCTCACCAGATCCTCACTACACTCACCAGTCCACACTGCAATCTCACCAGGGCCATAGCACCATAATATACCCCACAACAATCTAACCAGGTCCAAAGAATGTACAGAGAACCTTCACTGCACGTATAAGTTCCATCAAACACTTTAACTACTGGGAGCGCCTGGAAGCATTGACTTGTACTCACTAGAGCGCAGGTGAGAGAGATATATCAATATCAACACCTGGAAGTTTCTGGGGGGACTGGTCCCTAATATACACACATCAATCACTCCTACGAATCAGAAGACTTAGCAGGCGATGCAACATACCCCCCTGAAAAGTAGGGGCGTCACTGGTTTCACTAAGAGAAAACACATTAAGTGTCCGGGGCCCAAGACTGTTCAACAGCCTCCCACCAGCAATAAGGGGCATTACGGGAAACCCCCGGTTGTCTTCAAGATGGAGCTGGGCAGATAACTAAAGACAGTGCTGGTCACCGGGCTGTGGTTCGTACTTGGATTGCGTGCTGCCCGCAGTAACAGCCTCGTTGATCAGGCCCTGATCCACCGGAGCCTGGTTCGTGGACTGGGCCATGGGGGCATTGATCCCCGGAAATGCCCTCATGGTAGACTCCAGGGAGACTCCAATACAACTCTGGGCCCGGTCCACACTACAAAACTCACCAGGACCAGAATACACTGTCACCAGCTCGAGAATCACTCACCAGGTTTAGACAACACCGCCAGGTCCGAATACACCCTCCTCAGGTCCAGACTACTCTCAAACCCGGTCCAGACTGCACTTTCACTAGGTCTACACTCTTTCCTGGTTGACACTAAACTCTCACCAAGTCCAGACTACTCTCTCACCAGTCCACACTACACTCACTCGGTTCTCATTACACTCTCACAGGTCCAACTACACTCTAACCAGGTCCCACACTACATTCTCACCAGGTCCAAACTACAGCTCACCTGGGCTACACTACACTGTCACCAGTCCAGACTACACTCTCACCAGGTGCACACTGCAATCTCACCAGGTCCATAGACCATAATATACTCTTACCAGGTACAGACTTCACTATACACCAGGTCCAGTCTACACTCTCACCAGGTCCACACTACATTCTCACCAGGTCCAAACTACAGTACGCTGAGGTCAGTGGTCACATGTGGTCATACCTGCCTAAGCTCTGGGAGTTAGCGTGGACTATTACCAAGCACCATGGCTTGTTGTAGTGCTTTATTATCTCAGTTCAAATGTTGAAGAAGGAGATTCTACTTCTTCAGAGAAAATAGGAGGCTGAAGCTTTGCATAGATGAGTTTGGGAGTGAGTGTAGAAGGATTTAGCTGGTAAGGAGGAAATGGTCACAAGCGGTGTTCCTCAGGTCATGTGGCCTGTTGTTGTTCACAATTTACATAAACGACATAGATGAGGAATAAATAGCAACATAAGCAATTTGCTGATGACACCAAAAGAGGCCGTCCAAATCATTCTAGACTGATGCAATGGTCGAGAAGTGGCAGATGCAGTTTAATATTGACAAATGCAAAGATCTAAATGTTGGACAGGTAAATAACCATGCCACATATAAACTAAATAATGTAGACCTTAATACAGTGGACCCCCGCTTAACGATCACCTCCAAATGCGACCAATTAGTAAGTACATTTATGTAAGTGCGTTTGTACGTGTATGTTTGGGGTCTGAATGGATTATCTACTTCACAATAGTCCTTATGGGAAAAAATTCGTCAGTACTGCACCTGAACATACTAATGGAATGAAAAAAGTTCTGTTAATCGGGGTCCACTGTACTACTGATTCCGAAAAGGATTTAGGAGTTCTGGTTAGCATTAATCTAAAACCAAGACAACAGTGCATTAGTGTTCGCATAAAGCTAACCAAATTCTTGGCTTCATATCTAGAAGTATAAATAATAGAAGTCCTCAGGTTGTTCTTCAACTCTATATATCTTTGGTTAGGCTTCATTTAGACTTTGCTGCTCAGTTCTGGTCACCGTATTACAGAATGGATATAAATGCTCTGGAAAACGTACAGAGGAGGATGACAAAGATGATCCCATGTATCAGAAATCTTTCCTATGAGGATAGACTGAGGGCTCTGAATCTGCACTCTCTCGAAAGCATAGAATTAGTGGGGATATGATCGAGGTGTATAATGGAAAACAGGAATAAATAAAAGGGATGTAAATAGCGTGCTGAAAATTTCCAGCCAAGACAGACTCGCGAGCAATGGTTTCAAGTTGGAAAAATTCAGATTCAGGAAGGATATAGGAAAGCACTGGTTTGGTAATAGAGTTGTGGATGAGTGGAACAAACTCCCGAGTACAGTTATTCAGGCTAAAATGTGTATTTTAAAAATAGGTTAGATAAATACATGAGTGGGTGTGAGTTGGACCTGACTAGCTTGTGCTGCTGGGTCTGACGCCGTGCTCCTTCCTTGAGTGGAGGTGACCAGACTGTGTGGGTCATTGGGCTAATCCGGGGGGGGGGGGGACATGGACCTGCTCCGCATGGGTCATTAGGCCTGTTGAGTGTTCCTTCTTGTGTTCTTATGTTCGTATGTACAGTCTCACCAGGTCCACACTACACTGTCACCAGGTCCAGACTACACTCTCATCAGGTACTCACTACACTCTCACCAGGTCCACACTGCAATCTCACTAGATCCATAGGACCATAAATATACTGTCACCAGGTACAGACTTCACTATCACCAGGTCCATGTACACTCTCACCAGGTCTACACTACATTCTCACCAGTCCAGACTACAGTGTCACCAGGTCCACACTACACTTTCACCAGTCCAGAATACACTCTCACCAGGTCCACACTACATTCTCACCAGTCCACACTACACTGTCACCAGGTCCAGACTACACTCTCACCAGGTCCTCACTACACTCACCAAGTCCACACTGCAATCTCACCAGGTTCATAGGACCATAATATACTCTCACCAGGTCCACACTACATTCTCACCAGTCCAAACATACAGTCTCACCAGGTCCACACTACACTGTCATCAGTCCAGACTACACTCTCACCAGTCCTCACTACACTCACCAGGCACACTGCAATCTCACAAGTCCATAGCACCATAATATACTCTCACCAGGTCCACACTACACTCACCAGGTCCAGACTACACTCTCACTAGACCAACACTACAATCTTACTAAATCCACACAACAATCTAAACCAGGTCCACACTACACCTCTGCCAGGCCCACACTACACACTCACCAGACCAAACACACTGTCACCAGCTCGAGAAATCACTCACCAGGTTTAGACAACACTCACCAGGTCCAGACTACACCCTCACCAGGTCCAGACTGCACTCTCACTAGGTCTACTCTACACTCTTACCTGGTTGACACTAAACTCTCACCAAGTCCAGACTACTCTCTCACCAGGTCCACACTACACTCACTCGGTTCTCACTACACTCACCAGGTCCAGACTACACTAACCAGGTCCACAGTACACTCTCACAAGGTGCACACTACATTCTCACCAGGTCCACACTACACTCACCAGGTCCAGACTACACACTGATCAGGTTGATGCTACACTCACTAGGTCCACACTACACTATTGCCATGTACAGACTACACTTTCACAAGGTCCAGACTACACACTTACCAGAGGCACTCTGCATTCTCGTCAGGTCAATGCTACACTTTCTCCAGGTTTAACTACACTCTCAAAAGTTCCACACTAGACTCTAACCAAGTACAGACTACACTTTTGCCAAGTCCACACTACACTCTCACTATGACCAGACTACACTCTCACCAGGTCCAGACAACTCTCTCACCAGGTCCACACTTTGCTCTCACTAGGTCCACACTTCACTCTCGCCTGGTCCAGATGACACTCACCACGTCCATATTGCATTCTCACCAGGTCCACATTACATTCTCACCAGGTCCACTATACACTCTCTACAGTCCCAAGTACACACTCATCAGGTCCACCCCTACACTCTCACCAGGTCCAAACTACACTTAAACAGGTCCACACTAAAACTCTCATCGGGTTTCTAGACTTCATTCTCCCCAGTTCCACTCTACACTCACCAAGTTCACACAACACTCTCTCCAGGTCCAGACCACACTTTAACCATGTTCAGACTACACTCTTCAGGCCCAGACAACACTCACCAGGTCCACACTATTGCTCTCAACAGGTCCAGACCACTTACTAGGTCCAGACTGCACTCTCACCAGTCCAGGCTGCATTCTCTGTGGGTCCACATTACTCTCTCACCAAGTCTACACTACACTCTCACCAAGTAGAGATGACACACTCATGAGGTCCATACTACAGTATCACCAGGTCTGCACTATGCTTTCACCAGGTCCACAGTACACTCTCAACTGGTTCACACTACACTCTTAACAGGTCCACATTATACTCTCACCAGCTCCGGACTACACTCGCACCAGTTCCAGACTACACCCTCACCGGATCCAGACTACAGTCACCAGATCCAGATCACACTCACTAGGTCCAGACTACACTCTCACCAGGTCCAGGCTGCACTCTCACCAGGTCCACACTACACTCTCATTAGGTAGAGATGACACTCATCAGGTCCATACTACAGTATCACCAGGTCCATGCTACACTTTCACCAGGTCCACACTACACTCTCACCAGGTTCACACTACACTCTCACCAGGTCCACCATACACTCTTACCAGGTCCAGACTACACTCTCATCAGGTCCCAGACTAGTCTCACCGGGCCCCAGACTTCACTCTCTTAAGGCCACACCCCACCTCAACAGGTGAACACTACACTCTCCCCCAGTTGCACATTACACACTCTCACCTGGTCCAGACTACACTCTCGCCAGGTCCAAACTACACTCACATCAAGTCCAGAGTACACTCTCACCAGGTCCACATTACAGTCACACCTGTGAACCTGTATAATGAACAATTAAGACTAGATATATCTATATCACCTAACTGTTATTGCACTATAGCTGTATACAGTTGACAGTAAAAAAAAAAGATTATAATCAGTAGCACCTAGTTTTGGAACTAGAAGTTTTCTTTGGGCCCATGGTGGCTTCTTTGGCTGTTACAAGCACTAAAAAGAATGGAATAATACAGAATATATTGTTTGAATGTATGGGATCATCCTCACTGGCTGATAAACAATGGCACACTTTCTGTACATAGTGTCGGTGCCACTCAGGCTGCGTGGACATGTTCCGGATGAATGACTTATACCGAGTTCAGTAACATTCACCGAACCAATATTTGACAAAAAAACGTTACTTATCCGAATATTACTTATTCCAATGACGACTTAATCCGGGGTCCACTGTAAAGTAGTGTTTGAACAACTCTGACAAATTAACTTATGCCAGATTAAGAGAGTGTACATAAGTGTAGAATGTTTATTCATAATCAACATTATGAAGGTGTACAGATCATAGATACTCGCCTAGTTATTGTCTAGGTGATACCTACCTAATATCACCTTAGCAAGCAGATATGCTAAATATTGGGCCCAATACTAGATATCCCACACAAATTGAGTTGATACCGTATATCAAGGAAGCGTTGATGATCCAATGTCATCCAATCACTGCATCCAGCATTCTACCATTTATCAGCCCTATTTTGTCTGAATTAATATGGATATGAACAATTACAGATTCCACGACATTCATGTATTTCATGATCCCCAGTTATCACTGATACAAGCTAGGAAGTAAATACAGTATAATGATCAGACTTCATTCATACGATAAAAGAAAGGACCTAATTAAATCAGCAATTACAATGAAAAATGGAGTGTACATAAATGAGTGTCTAACAAAAAAACGTCAAAACCTTCTGTTCAGGCTGAGAAAACTTAAACAGGAAAACAAAATACATCAGTGTTTCACGCGAGATGGGAAAATACTAGTAAGGAAAACATCAACAGGACAACAATATACTCTCAAATGAACATATTTCTCTACCTTTTCCCTTTGAAAAGCTGACATTTTTTTTAAAAGAAAAC
>NW_026472845.1:0-10879 GCF_026875155.1 Cherax quadricarinatus
ATCCATCCCTTCCCCACCATCCATCCACCATCACCAGCAGTACCTCACTTTCACCAATCATCACCCTCACCAACCAGTCCATCACCCTTACCACCAGTTCATCACCCTCACCACGAGTCCACCACCCTCACCACCAGTCCATCACCCTCACCACCAGTTCATCACCCTCACCATCAGTCCATCACCCTCACCACCAGTCCATCCACCTCCACACCAGTCCATCACACTCACCACCAGTTCATCACCCTCACCACAAGTCTATCACCCTCACCACCAGTCCATCACCCTCTCCACAAGTCCATCACCCTCACCACCAGCCCGTCACCCTCACCACAAGTTCATCACCTCACCACCAGTCCATCACCCTCACCAACAGTCCATCAAACTCACCACCAGTCCATCACCCTCACCACCAGTCCATCACCCTCACGAAAAGTCCATCACCCTCACCACCAGTCCATCACCCTCACCACCAGTAAATCACCCTCAACACCAGTCCATCACCCTCTCCACAAGTCCATCACCCTCACCTCCAGTCCATCACCCTCACCACCAGTCCATCACCCTCACCACCAGTCCATCACCCTCAACACCAGTCAATCACCCTCTCCACAAGTCCATCACCCTCACCACCAGTCCATCACCCTCACCACCAGTCGATCACCCTCAACACCAGTCCATCACCCCACTCCACCAGTCCATCACCCTCACCACCATTCCATCACCCTCACCATCAGTCCCATCACTCTCACCACAATCCATCACCCTCACCACCAGTCCATCAGCCTCTCCTCCAGTCCATCACCCTCACCACCAGTCCATCACCTTAACCCAACAGTCCATCACCCTCACACCAGTCCCATCACCCTCACCACCAGTCCATCACCCTCACCACCAGTCCATCACCCTCAACACCAGTCCATCACCCACTGCACCAGTCCATCACCCTCACCACCATCCATCATCCTCACCATCAGTCCATCACTTCTCAGCACAATCCATCACCCTCACCACCATCCATCAGCCTCTTCTCCAGTCCATTCACCCTCACAACAAGTCCATCACCCTCACCACCAGTCCATCACCTTAACCAACAGTCCATCACCCTCACCACCAGTCCATCACCCTCACCACCAGTCCATCACCCTCACCAGCAGTCCATCACCCTCAACACCAGTCCATCCCCCACTCCAAGAGTCCATCACCCTCACCACCAGTCCATCACCCTCAACATCAGTCCATCACTCTCACCACAATCCATCACCCTCACCACCAGTCCATCTCCCTCACCTCCAGTCCATCACCCTCACCACCAGTCCATCACCCTCACCACAAGTCCATCACCCTAACCAACAGTCCATCACCCTCACCAACAGTCCATCAGTCTCACCAACAGTCCATCACCCTCACCAAGAGTTCATCACAGTCGTCAATCGTTCATCACAATCGTCAGTTGTTCATCACAATCGTCAGTCGTTCGTCACAATCGTCAATCGTTCGTCACAATCGTCAGTCGTTCATCACAATCGTCAGTCGTTCATCACAAGCGTCAGTCGTTCATTGCAATCGTCAATCACTCGTCACAATCGTCAGTCGTTCATCACAATCGTCAAGCATTCATGAAAATCGTCAGTCATTCATCGCAATCGTCAATCGTTGACCACAATCGTCAGTCGTTCATCACAATCACCAGTCAATCGCCACCAGGCAATGAACCCCCTCATCACCAGTCAATCACCCTCACCACAGGTCAGTCACCTTCAGTCCATCACTCTCACCTCCAATCCATCACCCTTACCACCTGTATTTCACCCTCACCACCAGTCCTTCACCCTCACCATCAGTCCAACGCCTCACCACCAGTCCTTCACCCTCACCACCAGTCCTTCTCCCTCACCACCAGTCCTTCACCCTCACCATCAGTCCATCACCCTCACCCTCAGTCAATCACCCTCACCAAAAGTCCATCACCTCACCCAAGTAAATCACTTACCCCCAGTCCATCACCCTCAACCCGTCCCTCACCCTCTCTGCAATCCCACACCTTCACCACCAGTCCATCACCCTCACCACCAGTCCATCACTCTCACCAAAAGTCCATCACCCTCACCACCAGTCCATCACCTCACCCCATAAATCCTCTACATCCAGTCATCACCCTCACCACCAGTAAATCACTCTTACCACCAGTCCATCACCCTCACCACCAGTCCATCACCCTCACCATCAGTCCATCACCCTCACCACCTGTCCATCACCCTCATGGCCAGTCCATCACCCTCACCAAGTATTCATCACAATCGTCAGTCGGTCGTGACATCCGTCAGTCGTTCATCACAATCGTCAGTCGTTCATCACAATCGTCAGTCGCTCATCACAATCGTCAATCGTTCGTCACAATCTTAAGTCGTTCGTCACAATCGTCAGTCGTTCATCACAATCGTAAGTCGTTCATTACAATCGTCAGTCGTTCATCTCAAGCGTCAGTCGTTCATCACAATCATCAATCGTTCACCAAAATCATCAAGCGTTCATCACAATCATCAGTCTTTCATCACAATCGTCAGTCTTTCATCACAATCATCAGTCTTTCATCACAATCATGAGTCGCTCGTCACAATCGTCACAGGTTCGTCACCCTCACCACCCATCCATCACTCTCTCCACCAGTCCATCACCATCACCACCAGTGCATCACTTTCACCAATCATCACCCTCACCACCAATCCATCACTCTCACCACCAGTCCATCACCCTGACCATCAGTCCATCACTCTCCCCACCAGTTCCAAAACCCTTACCACCAGTCCATCACCCTCACAACCAGTCCATCACCCTCACATCAGTCAATCACTCTCATCAACAATCCACCCTCACCACCAGTTCATCACCCTCACCACAAGTCCATCACCCTCACCTCCAGTTCATCACCCTCACCACAAGGCCATCACACTCACCACCAGTCCATCACCCTTTACCACCAGTCCATCACCCTCAACACCAGTCCATCATCATCATCACCAGTCCAGCACCCTCAACACCAGTCCATCATCATCATCATCACAGTCCATCAACCCTCACCACCAGTCCATCACTCTCACCACCAGTCCATCACCCTCACCACCATCTATCTCCCTCACCATCAGTCCATCACCCTCACCACCAGTCCATTACACTCACCACCAGTCCATCACCCTCACCACAAGTCCATCACTCTCACCACCTGTCCATCAGACTCACTACCAGTCCATCTCCCTCACCACCAGTCCATCCCCTCACCACCAGTCCATCTCCCTCACCACCAGTCCATCACGCTCACCACCTGTCCATCACACTCACCACCAGTCCATCACGTTCACCATCAGTCCATCACCCTCACCACCAGGCCATCACAATCACCACAAGTCCATCACCCTCACCATCAGTCCATCACCCTCACCACCAGTCCATCACCCTCTCCACAAGTCCATCACCCTCACCACAAGTCCATCACCCTCACCACCAGTTCATCACCCTCACCACCAACCAATCACCCTCAGCATCAGTCCATCACCCTCACCACCAGGCCATCACCCTCACCACCAGTCCATCACCCTCTCCACAAGTCCATCACCCTCACCACCAGTTCATCACCCTCACCACCAACCAATCACCCTCAGCATCAGTCCATCACCCTCACCACCAGTCCATCACCCTCACCACAAGTCCATCACCCTCATCATTAGTCCATCACCATCACCACCATCTTATAACCTTCACCATCAGTCCATCTTTCACAATGAAATATGACAGGGAAACCCGTCCAGAACAATGAAATATGACAGGGAAAACCCGTCCAGAACAATGAAATATGACAGGGAAACCCGTCCAGAACAATGAAATATGACAGGGAAACCCGTCCAGAACAATGAAATATGACAGGGAAACCCGTCCAGAACAATGAAATATGACAGGGAAACCCGTCCAAAACAATGAAATATGACAGGGAAGCCTTTCCAGAACAATGAAATATGACAGGGAAGCCCTTCCAGAACAATGAAATATGACAGGGAAACCCGTCCAGAACAATGAAATATGACAGGGAAGCCCTTCCAGACAATGAAATATGACAGGGAAGCCCTTCCAGAACAATGAAATATGACAGGGAAACCCGTCCAGAACAATGAAATATGACAGGGAAGCCCTTCCAGAACAATGAAATATGACAGGGAAGCCCTTCCAGAACAATGAAATATGACAGGGAAACCCGTCCAGAACAATGAAATATGACAGGAAGCCTTCGAACAATGAATAGACAGGGAAGCCTTCCAGAACAATGAAATATGACAGGGAAACCCTTCCAGAACAATGAAATATGACAGGGAAGCCCTTCCAGAACAATGAAATATGACAGGGAAACCCGTCCAGAACAATGAAATATGACAGGGAAACCCGTCCAGAACAATGAAATATGACAGGAAAGCCCGTCCAGAACAATGAAATATGACAGGAAACCGTCCAGAACATGAATTCAGAGAAACCCCAGAACAATGAAATATGACAGGGAAACCCGTCCAGAACAATAAAATGTGACAGTGAAACCCGTCCAGAACAATGAAATATGACATGGAAACCTGTCCATAACAATGAAATATGACAGGAAACCTGTCCAGGGAAAAGAAATATGACAGGGAAACCCGTCCAGAACAATGATATATGACAGGGAAACCCGTCCAGAACAATGAAATATGACAGGAAAACCCGTCCAGAACAATGAAATGTGACAGTGAAACCCGTCCAGAACAATGAAATATGACATGGAAACCTGTCCATAACAATGAAATATTACAGGAAACCCGTCCAGGGAAAAGAAATATGACAGGGAAACCCGTTCAGAACAATAAAATATGACAGGGAAACCCGTCAAGAACAATGAAATATGACAGGGAAGCCCGTCCTGAATAATGAAATATGAGAAGGAACCCCGTCCATAAAAATAAAATACGACAGGGAAACCTGTCCATAACAATGAAATATGAGAAGGAAACCTGTCCATAACAATGAAATTGACAGGGAAACCCATCCATAACAATGAAATATGTCAGGGAAACCCGTCCATAACAATGAACTATGACAGGGAAACCTGTCCATAACAATGAAATATGAGAAGGAAACCTGTCCATAACAATGAAATATGACAGGGAAACCCGTCCATAACAATGAAATATGACAGGGAAACCCGTCCAGAACAATGAAATATGACAGGGAATCCTGTTCAGAAAAATGAAATATGACAGGGAAACCCGTCCATAACAATATAACTTGACAGAGAAACCCGTCAATAACAATGAAATATGACAGGGAAACCCTTCCAGAACAATGAAATATGACAGCGAATCCCGTCCAGAACAACGAAATATGGCAGGGAAACCCGTCCAGAACAATGAAATATGACAGGAAAACCCGTCCAGAACAATGAAAAATGACAGGAAATCCCGTCCAGAACAATGAAATATAAGAAGGAAACCCGTCCAGAACAATGAAATACGAAAAGGAAACCCGTCCAAAACAATGGAATATGACAGGGAAACCAGTCCAGAACAATGAAATATGACAGGGAAACCCGTCCAGAACAATGAAATATGACAGGGAAACCCGTCACGGTGCAAAATGCTGGCCAGGCTCACAATCTTTCCCTTCATGCCTTCATAGATAATATTCCTGTCGCGATTCGAAAACACATTTCTCTCAATTCTTGTAGTGGTACCAATGTTTAACATGATTTTCGACATCTGATGACATTCTGGAGTAACGTGAGCTCTAAGACCTCCCAATTCTCAAAGTGGACACTTACGACTACCTGCCCGCGGACGGAGGCGCTTTCCCTGCTATGTAACTCGCTTAACTTTTGACTGCCGAGAACTTCTGTCTTCAGTTTACATTGTAGGACATCGTTTACAAGTCCGAGAGTTGATCCCTACACTACAAGAGTGTAGAAATTGTTGGCGCTTCGGCTACCAGTGAAAATATTGCAGGTCCATGGCAGAATGCCCGGTCTGTGGTGCTGCCGACACCCCCAAAAACATCCTGTAGCCTACCTCCTATTGCCTTTGCCAAGTTTACTTAAAAGAACGAGAAATCCGCTGTCTCAAAGAGAAAGATGGTTTCACCTACGCCATGAGTCCTCTCATCTCCACCTCCAAGGGAGATTTCTACGACTTTCTTATTCTAGTTACTAAGCGGGCCTCTATCCTGGGTGTCACCTACTTCCACAATCTCCCTGTGGTCACAACTTCCACAGTCACCTCTGTTTCTAACTTTTTTGCAGCCCTGAACTCCGAGGTCTCTACCTCGTCGCCTCAAACTGTCCTTGAATCTTCATCTTCTGGCTCGCATGTATCTATGTACACTTTCCAAAACTATACCTTTCCTTCGCCTCTCTACTTCTCCAAAGTTAAACCATTGATCAGACCCTGATCCACCATGAGGCCTGGTCTCAGACCGAGTCTCAGGGGCGTTAACCCCGGAAACCCTCTCCAGGTAAACTCTAGGTAATCTCCAAAATTCAAATCTTCTTTAACCCCTCCTGCACTTATGCTTCCCAGACATTTTTCCTTTCCAGTGTCTGTGCCTGGTACTTTACCTTTTACTGTGTGTTATGGGTGTGGCGGTTCATCCTTACCCCTCGCACAGACCCCTCCTCTTCTGTCCCCTCCCAAGTGTCTTCCTCACCTGTCCACTCCCAAGTTTCTTCCTTTCCTGTTCCCTCCCAAGATTCTGCCTCTCCTGTCCCAATCCAAGTTTCTTCCTCTGCTGTCCCCTCCCAAGTTTCTTCCCAAGTTAACTTTAACCTCCCATTCACCCCCCCCTTCTTTGGTAACTTCCATCGTCTCTCCGATCTTTACTCACCCTCCCCCTTCCTTGTCATCTGAAACGCTTGAGGATATCTCCAAATAAATTAAGGAGACAAAACCAATGATAGATTTTAGTGCTCATCATTTCCTCTGGGAGAGTCTCACTGTGACTCTCGTGCCGATCAGTTAGAGGCTCTTCTCACTTCTCTTCCCCTCCATGTTTTAAATACGGGTGCTCTCACCCATTTTAACCCTTGCACTCAATCTCTCTCTCTCTCTCTTGCATTGATCCCCCAGTTTGCTGCTCATCAACTACACTCGGCTTTGCCTGGTCTGTGTTCCAAGATTTACATGACAGCGATCATTTTCCTATCCTCCTTACTTCCCATTCGTGTTCTCGACCTCCTCGAAGTCTACATTGGCAATTTGGGCTGGCGATTTGGGACTTTTACTCGTGTCAAAATATTTTTGGTGAGGAACCTTCTTCGTTCTTTACTGATGAGCTATTACAACTGCTTTTTTGAACCGCGGCCTCACGTTCAATCCCTCAAACCTCGAGTAGGTGCTCTCAGAAATGCGTGCCTTGGTGGTCTCCTTGTGCTCGTATAGTACGTTCGTATCCCTCAAAGTGATACGGTCAGATTTCTCGGCCTCCTGTTTGATCGCCATTGGTCCTGGAAACCTCACATTACCTCCCTGAAAGCAACTTGTCATAGCCGGCTGAACCTCCTTAAACCCCTCGCTCAACTTTCGTGGGAGGCGGATCAGCTCTAATTTTATCGAATCGAGACTATGGCGACCAGATATATTTTGCAGCCCCTCCCGCAAATCTTTCTAAACTTGATCCCATCCATCGTCAAGGATTACGTTTAAGTCCAGTTGCTTTTCGCTCCTCTCCTGTCTAGAGTCTATATGCATAAGGAATGTTCCATCCTTGAACAATCGCCGTGATGCCCATTACCTTCGTTATTTTGTCCACTCTCATGACCTTCACGATCCTTCTACATACAAGACAGTAACGGACTTTAATAAAGGTCCGTTATTTGTTCACCGCCTCTGTTTACTTTGTCCCTTTTCTCTTCGTTTTCATTCGCTCTTGTCTTCTCTTTAGTTGCCCCTTTATATATTCATCTAGCATCTAACTTTTCTCCTCCCCCTTGGTACGTTTACATTTTAATGGTAAAAACAATACATGGTTTATATTTCAACGGTAAAAACAATATATGACATAAACCATACCACGGGCGGGGATAGAACCCGCGGTCAGAGAGTCTCAAAACTCCAGACCGTCGCGTTAGCCACTGGACCAGCTAGCCACACTAATATTCGTCCAGCTAGGTATATTTCTAGCTGGTCCAGTGGCTAACGCGACGGTCTGGAGTTTTGAGACTCTCTGACCGCGGGTTCTATCCCCGCCCGTGGTATGGTTTGTTTGCAATCGTGTCATTACGATTTCGTGAGTCAAGTTAATATATGACATATATTTTAGTCTTCAAAATTTAATAAATGCTTTGATAAGATGTACATTACAAAAGTTAAACCAATACATAAGTGGACTCTGTATTAACACAATGATTACAAAGGTACAGTGACGCGTTACATCCTAGTTCAACACAATGATTACAAAGGTACACAGTGACGCGTTACATCCTAGTTCAACACAATGATGACAAAGGTACACAGTGACGCGTTACATCCTAGTTCAACACAATGATTACAAAGGTACACAGTGACGCGTTACATCCTAGTTCAACACAATGATTACAAAGGTACACAGTGACGCGTTACATCCTAGTTCAACACAATGATTACAAAGGTACACAGTGACGCGTTACATCCTAGTTCAACACAATGATTACAAAGGTACACAGTGACGCGTTACATCCTAGTTCAACACAATGATTACAAAGGTACACAGTGACGCGTTACATCCTAGTTCAATCTTTTTCATTTTTGTTGGTATATCAGAGTTTTAATATCCTAATGAATTAGGACTCATAACATTATCATCAAAGACAACCCACTCTTTTGTAAAACATTTCTTAGTATTCATCATCAGGATCAAGATCATCAACTAACCTATCTTCTTATTCCTACACTCTAATTTTAGCTCATTTCTTTAGTTCTTCCTAATATCGATGTTTAGATCTTCCTTCTATGTCATCTCATAACATCACTTCAGTCTCGGTATAAAGTATTGATAATTTTAAAATAATCCCAATATGTATATCTTTTCAAAGTTCTACATCTAAGTTTATTACATATTATCTTAGATTTGTTGTATTTATTCTATTTATTCTCTTTGATTTTCTATAAAATTGTTTATACCACTTACATATCAGCAAAAATTCACTAAAAAGTTTTGAAACCGGTATAATATCTGGGGCGCAGCTACGATGTGACGTTGTGGTTTAGCGCTTCTTTTTGATTATAATAATAATATCAAGTGAGGTGACAGTGATCTCATGGTAGTTTAACTTACCTCAAAGTCACTTTGATTTATATAAACAGAATACTGGAACGTATCCATAATAAAATGGCTTGTATGTTTGCTGTCGTGTGGTAAACCAGGCTCGTGGCCTGGTGACAACACCTTCCATTTCACACACTGAACGTCCGGGTTTGATTCCCGGCAAAGGGTGGAAACTTTGAGCATGTTTCTTTACAGCGGTTGTACCTGTTCACTCCTCAGTATAAAATGGGTATCTGGGTGTTAGTCGACTATGTGGGTCGCATCCTGGAACAAAATTGAATTAATTTGCCCGAAATGCTCCGCATATCAAGCGGCTTTTTACATAGTAGTATGTCACTGATGTCAGCTAGGCCTATATACCTTGTAAATGTACTTGTAGAAATAAAGATATTATACTATTATTGGTCAAGTTATCCAAGTAAACACTAGTCAAATAGTCTCTAAGTTCAGCGTAATCTGTCGAGCAAAAATCTCAGAGCTATACTGCATTATTCTTATTATCATAAATCCTTCTAATATATATATCCTTGTAATATATAAATATATTGATATGAGGTCACTGGTGAAAAAAACTAAATTATTTACAAGGATCTTCATTATGCAACAGTACATCAGTTTTGTGCACATTTATTCCTATGGTTCCCCCCCTACTAGTCCCCCCTGCCTGTCCCCCCCATGCCAGTTCCCCCTGCCTGTCTCTTCCCCCTGCCTGTCCACACCCTCATAAGTCTCTTACTTTCCATACACAGCCCTCGCTCCTGGCTTTCATTTTCACACATACACACACAAGTCTCACACCGGCTCTCACTTTCATACACATACAAGTCTCGCATCCCCGGTCCGGCACACACACACACACAGGCTTCGCACCCGGCTCTCACACACACACACACAAGCCTCACACCCGGCTTGTAAAAATAGCAGCATAGTAGTTATAGAAGATACAAGCAGTAAGAGTATAGTAAATTTGTATAAGTAGTAGTGGCAAAAAAGTAGTATAGTAGTAGTAGTAAATAGAATTATTATTATTATTATTATTATATTATTATTACTAGAGTAAAATAGAATTATTATTATTAGTAGTAGTAGTAGTATAGTACTGGTAGTAGTAGCATAGTACTGGTAGTAGTAGTATAGTACTGGTAGTAGTAGTATAGTACTGGTAGTAGTAGTATTAGTACTGGTAGTAGTAGTATAGTACTGGTAGTAGTAGTATAGTACTGGTAGTAGTAGTACAGTACTGGTATAGTAGTATAGTACTGGTATAGTAGTATAGTACTGGTATAGTAGTATAGTACTGGTATAGTAGTATAGTACTGGTATAGTAGTATAGTACTGTAGATAGTATAGTACTGGTAGTAGTAATAGTACTGGTATAGTAGTATAGTTTCGGTAGTAGTAGTTTGTACTGGTATAGTATTAGTAATGGTTTGTAGTAGTATAGTACTGGTAGTAGTAGTATAGTACTGGTAGTAGTAGTATGGGCTGGTAGTAGTATATGTACGAGTAGTGTATAGACGTAGAGTGTTGTCTGTAGTAGTAGTACAGTCTGGTTAGTAGTATTTTTGGATGA
>NW_026472846.1:0-10963 GCF_026875155.1 Cherax quadricarinatus
CAAAACCAAAACCCCCCCTCTCTCTGTGTTTACTTCTGTTATTTTATCATAAAACTCCAGAAGGTTTGTGGCGCAGGATTTGCCTTCCATGAATCCGTGCGGTTGGCATTTATACTCTTGTCTGTTCCAGGTGCTCCACCACTCTCCTCCTGATAATCTTCTCCATAATTTTGCATACTATACACGTCAATGACACAGGTCTATAGTTTAGTCCCACTTTTTCTGTCTCTTTTTTTAAAAAATGGGAACTACATTTGCCGTCTTCTATACCTCAGGTATTGCCCGGGTTTCCAGGGAGTGTTGAAGATTGGGGTTTAAGTGGCACGCACAACATATCTGCTCCCTCTCTAAGGACCCAGGGGGAGATGTTGTCCGGTCCCATTGCCTTTGAGGTATCGATGTCCCTTAGCAGTTTCTTCACCTCCTCCTCATCTGTAGTATGTCGTCCAACACTTGTTGGTGTATTCCTTGCTGGTGTCCCCGTTTGGTCTGTCCCCCCAGAGCCCTTTTCCTGACTCTACTGTAAATACTTCCTTAAAATCCGTGTGAGCTCCTCACATACCTCTTGATCGTTTCTTGTGAGTTCTCCACCTTCTTTCCTCACCTTATCACCTGGTCCTTGACTGTTGTCTTCCTCCTAATGTGGCTATACAGCAGTTTCGGGCAATTTGACTTTCGATGCTATGTCGTTTTCATACTGTCGCTGGGCCTCCCTCCTTATCTGTGCATACTCGTTTCTGGCTCTTCTACTAATCTCCTTGTTTTCCTAGGCCCCTATGCCTCCTGTACCTTTTCCATTCTCTGTTGCACTTATTTTTTTTGCCTCCCTACACCTTCGGGTAAACCAAGGACTCTTTTTTGGTCTTCCAAATTATTTCTGTTTTCCCTTGGGAACAAAACTTTCCTCTGCCTCCTTGCACTTTGTTGCCACATATTCCATCATCTCGTTTAACTGATTTTCCTACCATTTCCTGCCCACTGAACCTCCTGCAGGAAGTTTCTCATACCTGTGTAGTCCCCCCCTTTTAAGTTTGGCCTGACCCCTTCAGTTCCTGTTACCTTCTCCCTTTTAACTCTACTATATAATCAAAACTCAGCACCACATGATCGCTAGCTCCAAGGGGCCTCTCGTAAGTGATTTTCCTCAATGTCTGAACTGCTCAGGTGAACACAAGATCCAGTCTTGCTGGCTCATCCTCCCCTCTCTCTCTGGTTGTGTCCCTGACATGTTGATGCATGAGGTTTTCAATACCACATCCATCATCTTGGCTCTCCATGTTTCGGGACCCCCATGTGGCTCCAGGTTTTCCCAGTCAATCTCCCTGTGGTTGAAATTGCCCATTACCATAACTTTGCTCTGCTCGAGTGAACTCTTCTTGCCACCTCAGCCAGTGTGTCCACCATCACCCTGTTTTTTTTCTTCGTACGTTTCTCTTGCCTCCTGCAGTTCGTGGTGGGTTATACATCACTCCAATGATTTATTTATGTTCTCCGGACTGAATTGTACCTACAATGTAGTCCTTTCTCAATCATGTCCATGCCTTCCATTTCCTCAAATCCCCATCGGTTTTTTAAGAGCAGTGCAACCCCTCCTCCCCCTCTACCCTTCTATCTTTCCTCAGGAACTGATATCCCATTGGGAAGATTGTGTCTGTTATTGTCTCAGCGAGTTTGTTTTCTGTGACTGCTATGATGTCTGGGGATTTTTAAACGATTCTTTCGTTCCACTCCTCATTTTTTTCTTCGTTATTCCATCCGCTTTGTGTACCAAACTTTCAGTTTCTTTCTATCATTGTGGTCATGCAAGAATATTGGGGGGGGGGGACGAGAGCCTTTGGGTGGGGGCCTATATGGGCTGTGGTGTGGGTTGGTGTTTGTGATGATGGGGGTGGGGTCAGAATGCCCATAAGGGACAGCTGTTGGGGTGAGGTTTGTGATATGGGGGTTGGTGGCAGAGGGAACAGTGAGTGGGTTGTAGTATAGGTTGCTCAGTTGCGTTGTGAATGTCGTGGTTGGAGTCTTTTGGTGGAGATTCTGTGGGGTGTGTTTGCCCCTCCTCCTGTGTCTGGGTCCTGCTCATCTTCGTCATTGCCTCTCGTTCCTCCTTGCGTCTCTGTACCCTCTCTTTCAGTGTAGTCCTTTCTTCTTGTGTTCTGTCGCGGGCGAGGGATACTCTCTGGTACCCCTGTTTGTCCCTCAGTCTTACTTTCTCTTGCAGAATCCTGGTTCGGGAAATGATTCTTCCTTGAAAATTACTTTGACAGGCCGTATGCTTCCACTCGCAAACCACCAATTCTCTGAAAAAATTTTTCACCTGAGTCATATCGCCCTCACCTATTGTTTTCATGATGCCTTCAATCATTTTTTCTCCTCCTGTTTTTATTTCTTCAAAGTTGTCCCCCTTGGCTTCTTGGAGCCCGTACACAAAAACTGACCTCGCCCTTTCCCCTCCCACTGAGTCTCCATCTGCTTCCTCTGAGGGGATTTTATTTCCTTCCATTGACATGTTCTTGCCTTCAGTCCCTGTCCCTATCTGGAAAACTTCTTTTTCTCAGTGAACTGTCTTTCATGACCAGCGTCCCTTGCTACTGCAGTTGGCTGTTAGAATCTCTGCATATAGCATACCTTCATTGTCTTCGGACCTGTCTTTTGATCTTAGTGTACTCCTCGTCTTTTCCCTGGCCCCACGTGGGTCTGATAAGCCTTCGCATACGGCATGTCTCCCGTTGTTGCTTACCGTCCCCCTTGTCTGCGCCTGATGTCACATCTGAATTTTTCATTTGTCTCTCAATCTTTTTTCAGGCTTTGCAGTTTCTCTTCTAAGCACTATATCCTAGCTTCTGCTGCTAAGACCTGTACTTCCACTTCCTGCACTCCTCAGCTATCTGCTCCTCCATTTTCTTACAAGCTCTACTATCTTCCTTCCCCCACTCTTTCCTCCCTTTTTTGGGGACTCTAACTCCCAGTCTTTCCTCCCTGGTTCGTCTACCAGATCTCTGGTTTTCCGTCCTCTAGAGTCACCCATTTTTTTTTTTAAGGGTAGAAAGAGGGGGAGAGAGGAGAGGGAAAGGGTAAAAGAGGAAGAGAGGAGAGAGTATAGGGGTGAGGGATAAGACCAAGGGTGAGAGAGAGAAATGTGAGGGGAGAGAAAGGGTAGAGAGAGGGAAGAAAAGATAGAGAGGGGAGAGAAAAGAGAGAGAGAGAGAGAGAGGAGAGAGGGGAAATAGAGAGAGAGAGAGAGAAGAGAGAGAGAGAGAGAGAGACTGAGAAAGGAGGGTGAGGGAAAAGGCTATGAGAGAGAGAAATGTGTGTGTGTGTGTGTGTTTTGTGTGTGTGTTGTGTGTGTGTGTGTGTGTGTGGGGGTGTGGGGTGTGTGTGTGTGTCTGTGTGTGTGTGTTCTGGTTTTGTGCGGGTATGAATGATGGTGAATCTGCAGGCTGCCTATGCGGAAATGCGCAAATGAGCGTAAAAAAAAAATGAGTGTAAGTTTACCCTTTAAATTCAGGGACTCGTAAATACAGTAACACAAATTATCATTCATAGTAACATATGTGTACATACCCAGGATAACCCAAAAAGTCATACAATGTAACTGTCATTGTGCACAAGCGCATATAATCCACTGCGCATCTTGTAAATACGTGAGAAAAATAACTAAATAAAAATATGAAATTCAACACTTATTACAGTTTTCGAGAAGGTAGACAAACATATTAACACATGAACACTCAAAGTCACAACAAAACTTTCAAAAACCCACTTAAATGAAAAAATTAAGTAAAAAATCTTATATTTAATGTGAATAAAGTGTATAACATAAATAGAACTCCCAAAATTTCATTGAGTGGCCAAAACCTTGGTGGCCGAACGGGAAACGGTAGCTTGGCTGCGTCTAGCTGACTTACGGTCTCTAGGCTGTCTTGGCGGGCGTAATTACGGGACGCAGATTTCTGTGTGTCCCCTCCTGTAATTCCACCCACCTGGACAGTCTCTACCGCAGACCAGCTAAACAAGGCCTCGTTCTCATCTGGCTAGATCACGAGGGTGGCTGAGCTGACTTTGGGATGCAAACCTGGGGAAGGCTGAGACTGGAAGATATCCTATGACCAAGGGAAGTGAGGAAGGGGGGAAATCCTGGGGCCCACGGATGGATTCCTGGACACATGGACCGTTAAACAGTGCCTGATCATGCAGATTATTATCAAGTGATAATAACTGAGAAAGAGTGGGGCGATTGAAACTTCTGTTGTGTGTGTGTGTGGTGTGTGTGTGTGTGTGTGTGTGTGTGTGTGTGTGTGGTGTGTGTGTGTGTGTGTGTGTGTGTGTGTGTGTTGTATGTGTGATGTACTGTATGTTTAAGTGGATGTACATATAAGGAACCACCAGCAGGACATGTGACAGTAACAATACAGAGAACTGAGAGACGTACCTATGGGGTGCCAGCCAGGTTTGAACAGTGACCAGCTGGCAGCTGAGTCTTGTCAGCAACTCCATGATGCCTCTTACACACTCCACCATATTTGGGTTGCGACAAGCCGTCCCTCCACCCCCATCCCCGTGGTATAGCATTATACAGTGCTCATCGTTTGTTAAATATAGAAAATAAAAATTGAGTTTCTGTTTGGTCATTAGGGACAAAGGATAGAGACTCAACCAACTAATTGCTGAATAACCCACAAGGGTTTAGCGGATTGATGATTGAGTTCTCATCCTTCTGTGCCAATTAATCTATTCTGCTTTAACTGACTTAGGATTGAGCCTCCACCACATTTGCTCCATGACTCACAAGACTTTACAAACGTTGGATCGAGCTTCTACCATACCTGCACTTCCATAAATATATCTAAGATAAAAAAATAACCCGCACAAAACGAGAGAGAAACTTCCAACGACGTTCGTCGTTGTGACTCGTAAATGATCCAAGTTGTACAGAAACGTTACTGCAAGCTTCTCCTCCTACCTGAGGCATATTTGTGCATTTTTCCACTTAAAGTGTTGTTCTTTATAATAAGAATTTTTTTAAATATTTTTAAATGAAGATTTTATTTGGAATATTAATTTAGGTAGATTAATGACCATCATTGATCCAAGATTTTTAAACCCAAATAAAAGTTATTAACTAAGTTTAACTCAATATTATTATTATAGAGATAAATAACCAAAGACAACAAATATCCTAAGATTTTAACACGAGGATTAAAACTAGGGATTATTTTTCCAGGAGGATAAATAACCTAAGATTATTAATGTTATTAATCTCCAAGATCTGGGATTGAAAATTAATCAGGATTTACTCTAAGAAGGGGAAGCTAATTTAAATTCCATGTGTCAATTTGAGCTTCACCATCATTAAGACAACCTTCTGGAAGGAAGATAAGACAATTTAAAACAATATTACAAAGAAACATTACTTCTTACACTTGAAAAAATGTTTATTGGTTAATAAGAGTTCCGTTTTGTAAGTGTGAATATTTGTAAGATGTTTGTTGGTGCATATGTTTGTATATGTTGGTGTTGTATGTTTGTAGGTGTGGATGTTTGTTGGTGCATATGTTTGTATTTGTGGGTGTTTGTATGTTGTAGGTGTGGATGTTTGTTGGTGCATATGTTTGTATTTGTGGGTGTTTGTATGTTTGTAGGTGAGGATGTTTTTTGGGTGCATATTTTTGTATTTGTAGGTGTTTGTATGTTTGTAGGTGAGGATGTTTGTTGGTGTTAATGCCCTGTATATGTGGGTGTTTGTATGTTTGTAGGTGTGGATGTTTGTTGGTACATATGTTTTATTTGTGGGTGTTGTATGTTTGTAGGTGTGGATGTTTGTTGGTGGCATATTTTTGTATGGAGGGTTTTGTATGTTTGTAGGTGAGGATGTTTGTTGGTTGTTAATGTCTGTATATGTGGGTGTTTGTATGTTGTAGGTGAGGATGTTTGTTGGTGCATATGTTTGTAACCATACCCCCGGCCGGGATTGAACCCGGGGTCAAAAGGGGTCTCAAACTCCAGCCCGTCGCGTTAGCCACTAGACCAGCTAGCCACAAAAAGATTCGTCCAACTAGGTATATTTCTACACCATGGGAAAGGTTAGCACAGGCACCACTGTGACCACAAATGCAAGTTTTTACAGACGAATCTCCAGCTAGCGTGGCCGTGACGAACTCTAGCTCAAGTCCCTTCACTGCCGTCAACATGACTCAAGAAATCGTAATGACACGATTGCAAACAAAGTTGGATGAATCTTATTGTGGCTAGCTGTCTAGTGGGTAACGCGAAAGGGTGGAGTTTTGAGACTCTAAAGACCGCGGGTTCAATCCCGGCCGGGGGTATGGTTTGTTTGCAATCGTGTCATTTACGATTTCTTGAGTCATATGTTTGTATTGGGTGTCTGTATGTTTGTAGGTGTGGATGTTTGTTGGTGCATATGTTTTTTATATGTGGGTGTTTTATGTTTGTAGTGTTGGGGTGTTTGTTGGTGCATATGTTTGTATATAAGAACATAAGAAAGAAGGAGCACTGCAGCAGGCCTACTGGCAATATAAACCCAAAAAAGCGTATAATGTGATCCATTATTAAAGGATCACAATATACTGCATATGGTGTTTATATTTCCATTGTGTCGGTATTTTTATACCATTTATTTCCAGGCCTACGGCCTATGCGAGGCAGGGCCAATTTTCCCACCGGCTTAAGCCAATGCCTTGACCTAGTGAGGTCAGACACGGGATTCGACCTAGTTACATAAGCTAGTCAGGTCCAACTCACACCCACCCACTCCCACCATGAATTTATCCAACATATTTTTAAAACTACACAAGGGCTTAGCTTCTATAACGGTACTCAGGAGTTTTTCCACTCGTCCACAACTCTATTAACAAACAATGCTTTCCTATATTCTTTCTGAATCTGAATTTTTTTCCCAAATTTAAAGCCATTGCTGCGAGTCCTGTCTATGTTAGGTATTTTTAGCATGCTATTACAAACCCCTTTATTAATTCCTGTTTACCATTATAAAACCTCAAACAATCTCCCCTAATTCTAAACCTTTTCCTAGAGAGTGCAGATTCAGGGAAGATTTCTGATACATGGGATCAACTTTGTCATCCTCCTTGTACGTTTTCCACTGCATTTATATCCATTCTTTAATACTGTGTGGGTGTTTGAAGTTTGTTGGTGTGGATGTTTGTTGGTGCATTGTTTGTATATGTGGATGTTTGTATGTTTTTTAGGTGTGGATGTTTGTTGATGCATATGTTTGTATATGTGGATGTTTGTATGTTTGTAGTGAGGATGTTTGTTGGTGCATTTTGTTTTTTATAATGTGGGTGTTTTTATGTGTGTAGGTGAGGATGTTTTGTTGGTGCATATGTTTGTATATGTGGTGTTTGTATGTTTGTAGGTGAGGATGTTGTTGGTGTTGATGTTTGTGCATGTTGATGACTGTACATGTAAATATTTAAGGTGTGAATACCTCTAGGTGTACATATATGGAAGTATAAATATTTGTAACTTAGGATAACCTGAACTTGGTACAGGTACACATAAGTCTATGTTAGTATGACACAAATATGAGGTGATCACATATTCTGTTTTGGTTAGATTTTTTAGCATGTTATTTGCATTCTCCTAATTTATACCCGATTACCATTTTTACACCTCAGTCATATCCTCACTAAATCAACACTCTTCTAGAGAGTGCAGATTCAGAACCATAAACCACGGTACGGGCGGGTTTGAATTCGCGGCTAGCGATTCAATCTCGCGGCTAGCGAGTTCAATCCCCGCCAGACGCGTTAGCCACTGGTTCAGCTGGCTACAGTAAGATTCATCCAACTAGATATATTTATACATGTAGACAGCCTGTACTGTCAGTAGCACACAGCCTAGCCGTCTGCTCTGACTAGTTCATATTTCGCGGCATTCAGTGCTGCCCTCTGTAGGCTTACCTAGGTCAGTGGGAAGCACAGCCCACCCTCTCTCACTCCTAGGCCGTCCGACTTGACAGACACAAGTGCTCCCCCTCCACGGACTGGCTTGCGGTCACTCCCTCACACTGCCCGTGTTAACTCACTCCTACCCAATTAAAGCCAAACTAGTCCACGGCCGTATCATTGCTACCTACGCTACCTTCATCGGCACTAAACCGTTGTTCACAGTAAGAACAGTAATAACAGTGGTGGCAGCGGTGAGATACTAGCGTGGAGTCACTGGGACGCCACGTAACAATTCTCGAAGAAATTCGGCAAATTTCGGCTGGATCCTGCTAGTACCTGTGTCTGGATGCTCAAAAGTGCAGACATGACATCAGGATAACTCGTTGAGAGACGGATGCTTCTTGTGTAGGGTGATGAAGTGAAGATGACTTCATACCTCCTAGGATGGTTAGCGGGGTGTGAATGATACGTCTTCTTCGGAAGCTTCTTTGTTTATTGTTAATGTCGTGGTGGGTTACACAGGCTTGTGTGTTTGTGCCCATGGCCCGGGCAGGGCCATGCCCACGAGAGAGAGCTGGGAGTACTTGTGTGTTGAATGCCAGGCCGCTGTGTGAGTGAGCGCGAGGCAAGTCTGGGCATACTGAAGTGGCAAGGCCTATAGGTGGCAGCACTTGAGTGGCGCGAAATATGAACTAAGCTGGCAGACAGCATGGGCTGTCTGTGCAGACAGTACAGGCTGTCTACATACGCTCGGCCACCTACCCGCGCGTCGTCCCGACGCGACAATACTGGTAGTAAAAGAAACTCGGTCTCTCTCTCGTAGGAACAGGGCACAGAACACAAAATAAAAACATATATATACATATGGACATGGAAAAAAAAACTTCCTACAGGAGGGAAGAAAAAAACATGGGGTGTGCTAAACATCGTGGTCATAGGCAGTGAGCGTCGATGGCATCACTGCACGCCTTCCTGCGTCTGGACAGATACTGCAACACGGGAGACATCGCGGGCGGCTGAGCTGTGACGTAACAGGGTACGGTCTCCGGAACGGTGAAGCAGACATCGTAGGAGTCGCTGCAGGTTTTCACTCAACCTGGGTCACGACATGCTGGTGCCCTCGAGTGAGGCGTCGACAAAACTCGGCAACTGGGCAGGACTTCTGGCAAGCGACTCAGGACACTTCTCGACTGGTACTGTCGCTGGGCTGTCACTGCCGGCGAGCGTGGAGTGAGTTGTGGAGCGAGTCGTGGCAGAGACGACTGGGCGAAACATCTGGGAGTCGTAACACATACACCAGACTGCAGTGAGAGAGCTAGCAGTCAAAGTGACATCTTCTTTGTACAGGCCTGCTCACTGAAGCTTGTGACACGAGGCTGACACAGCGCCTGCCAACAGGCCTGGCTGTAGGAAGGTTAGCATAGACACAACTGTGAATACAAATGTAAGTTTTTACAGCTGAATCTCCTGCCAGCGTGGGCGTGACGAACTCTAGCTGAAGTCCCCTCAAAGCCGTCATTATAACTCACGAAAATCCTAATGATATGATTGCAAACAAACCAGGATACAATGGGGGGGATTGGTCACAGTGGTGCCTATGCTAACTTTTCTATGGTGTATAATTATACCTACTTGGATGAATCATATTGTAGCCAGCTGGCCCCCAAAGGCTAGTGTATCGGTCTGGAGTTTTACGATTCACTAGCCGCGAGTTCAATCCCCACCCGCACCGTGGATTGTTTACATCGTGTCATAACGATTTCGTGAGTCAGAACCATAAGTTTTATCCTCGTCGGAAAGATTCCCGGGATCAACTTTGTCATTCTTCTTGCTACTTTTCCATCGTATTTATGTCCATTCTGTAATACAGTGACCATAACTGTGTATCATAATCTATATGAAGCGTAACCAACGATATATAGAATGGTAGAATAACCTGAGGACTCCTGTTATTTATACTTCTTGCTAAGTAACTAAGACTTCTATTCGCTGTATTACAAACACTTGCACATTTGTTTCTTGGCTTTAGATTAAGTTAACCAGGACTCTTAAATCCGTTGGTTATTTTATCCACGCCTAAATCTTAGCAGTTGTCTATATTAAACTGCATTTGTCACTTTTCCGGCCACTTCATTATTTTATTCAGATCTTCCTATAGCGGCCTCGTGTCCTCATCAGAATTAATCCGACGGGTTATTTTGGTGACGTCGGTAAACTTGCTTATGTTGCTATATATTCTCTAATCTATGTAATTTATGTATATTGTGAGCAACAAAGGGCCCAACAATGACACATGTGGAACACTACTTGTGGTGCATCCCCAGTCAGACTTACCCACAATTGTACAAACTCTCTATTGCCTATCTGCCTTCCCACAGATCAGCATGATGACTTTGTTGCACATGTGACTGACTGGTATAATTCCTATGAGTGTTCCTCTGTAGAGACCTTTAACAATGATCTTGTGAGCAGTATTCAGAACTACTTAGAGCCGCCACTGCAACCTCTTGGTACTCTAAACCCAACAAACTTCCATAATAATCATACCTCCTTCAAAAACCATACTTATTACAATGATTCTAAACTTCGTACACTGAAACGTACTGCTCGCAGACTAGGCCTAGCCTATAGAAAACATCGTACCCCTGGAATGCTGAGGCTCTTCCAAACTGCCCTTGCTGCTGCCAGAGAGCGTATGACAGAGCTGCGGCAAACCGACTGGGAAAAATTTGTCAACGGTCTTAATGCTACACACCCCACTTAGCCGGCATGGAGGGACATAAATAGAATTAAGGGTAACCGAACTGGGCAGATCGCGCACCCTCATCCCTTACATAGGGCGAATGAGTTAGTCAGTGCTTGGCTGCTACATCTAGCTATGACAATCTTCCCAGTACCACACAGGCAAATTAAATGACAAATATGATGCAAGGGAGAGACTTGTTTGCTTTATGCTCAGTAAGGCAGATGATTGCAACATTCCTTTCACTAATTAAGAACTTGATGCGCGCTAACTAAAAGGGAACCCAGTCCCT
>NW_026472847.1:0-11330 GCF_026875155.1 Cherax quadricarinatus
GAAAAAAAAAACAAGAAGGATTACGAAATTGATCCTGCTTGGTTTTTTCCTCAGTAACAGTGTGGAATGTATGGCCCCCTGCGAGCAGCAACCATGTTGATGAACCAGCCCCTAAGCGCTCAAATCAGAATCTGGAGAAGGTGGAAATCTTTCCTACGAGGATAAACTCAGGGCACTGAATCTTCGCTCTCTGGAAAGGTGTATTATTAGAGGAAATATATGATTTAGGTGAGTGATTCCCAAAGTTGGTGGTACCGATCCCATGACGCAGTGGAAACATCCAAAGAAAGGGCGGAGGGGGGCGGAGGGGGGCGGCAGGGTGGCATCAGAAACAAGGGAGCATTTATTTTACAAAATTTATATGACAAAATCTAAGTCAGGAGCATTTAAATAACGTAAATGCTTTACAAAAAGTAAAATTAGCAAAGTTATACATGAAAGCATAGTTTTATTTTATTTTGTGGTCCGAAGACGAAGTTAAAAGTCCGAACGCTCGCTCAGACGTTCCACATACCAGCCAGTCAGACAGCAGACGCTGTGGGTACTACTGATGACCAGACAGCAGACGCTGTGGGTACTACTGATGACCAGACAGCAGACGCTGTGGGTACTACTGATGATCAGACAGCAGACGCTGTGGGTACTGCTGATGATCAGTCAGCAGACGCTGTGGGTACTGCTGATGATCAGACAGCAGACGCTGTGAGTACTGCTGATGCTCAGACAGCAGACGCTGTGAGTACTACTGATAATCAGACAGCAGACGCTGTGGGTACTGCTGATGATCAGACAGCAGACGCTGTGGGTACTACTGATAATCAAACAGCAGACGCTCTGGGTACTACTGATGATCAAACAGCAGACGCTGTGGATACTACTGATGATCAAACAGCAGACGCTGTGGATACTACTGAAGATCAGACAGCAGAGGCTGTGGTACTGCAGATGATCAAACAGCAGACGCTGTGGGGACTGCTGATGATCAAACAGCAGATGCTGTGGGTACTACTGATGATCAGACAGCAGACGCTGTGGGTACTGCTGATGATCAAACAGCAGACGCTGTGGGTACTACTGATGATCAAACAGCAGACGCTGTGGGTACTACTGATGATCAAACAGCAGACGCTGTGGGTACTGCTGATGATCAGACAGCAGACACCGTAGGTCCTGGTGATGATCAGACGGAGGACGTCGTGGGTACTGGAGATAATCAGACAGCAGACGTCGTAGGTGGTGGTGATCAGACAGCAGACGCTGTGGGTACTGGTGATATCATACAGCAGACGTCATTGGTACTGGTGATCATCAGACTGCATACGTCGTGGGCACTGATCAGACAGAAGACGTTGTGGGAACGAGATGATCAAACAGCAGACGTCATGGGTATTGGTGATGATCAGACAGCAGACGTCGTAGGTGGTGGTGATGAGACAGCAGACGCTGTGGGTACTGGTGATATCACACAGCAGACGTCATTGGCGCTGGGGATGATCAGACAGCAGATGCCGTGGGTATTGGTGATGATCAGACAGCAGATGCCTTGGGTACTGGTGATGATCAGACAAACAGACGTCGTGGGTACTGGTGAAGATCAGACAGTAGACGTACGTCGTGGGTACTGGTGATGATCAGACAACAGACGTCGTGGGTACTGGTGATGATCAGACAACAGACGTCGTGGGTACTGGTGATGATCAGACAACAGACGTCGTGGGTACTGGTGATGATCAGACAGCAGACGCTGTGGGTACTGGTGAATGATCAACAACAACGTAGTGGTACTGGTGATGATCAGACAACAGACGTCGTGGGTACTGGTGATATCAGACAGCAGACGCTGTGGTACTACTGATGATCAGACAACAGACGTCGTGGGTACTGGTGATGATCAGACAACAGACTCGTGGGTACTGTGATGATCGGATTTTCACATCTATAAGGACCAAGGCTCTAGGTTAGTATGCACTGCAAATTTTCTTCAGTCTTGTAACGAACATTTTAAAGTATAATATAATAAGGCTGTGACTAAGTGGTATTGATGGAGGGACAACAAAGGTATGGCTGTGACTGTATAGCTAGATGGTGTCACCCTCCCCGGGTGACACCATCTAGGGGATGACACCAACTAAGGGATGACACCATCTAGTGAGTGACACCGTCTAGTGGGGTGACACCGTCTAGTGGGTGACACCATCTAGTGAGTGACACCGTCTAGTGGGTGACACCATCTAGTGGGTGACATCATACAGCCTCAAAGAAAGTGACACTAATGCCCGGAACAGTGTTTGCAGCAACATAAGAGAAGAATCCTTCGTTTCTATATAGCCTCGTATGTGATTACAGAGTACAAATAGGTCTATGTAGAGAAAATCATTGCTTTGATGATGTGATAGATGATTTTGAAGGACTGTAGGCAAGGAAATGTAAGATCAGATTCACCGAGATGTTTCCTGTACTCAAATTCAAATCGGAACTAGTGTTTCTCTGCTATTGCAATCTTTTTCTTATTTTTCATTTTTTTTTTTGCATTGTTGAAGATGAATAAATGTAAGATCTGTTGGCTGTACTCAAACTGTATTTGAGTTTATGTTTCCTCAATATTACTACGATTATTTAATAATTAATAATTTGAGAAGTATTCTCCTGTTCGGTTTATGACCCTTAAACGTTCTCATTGTTAAACATTAGTCCACTGGTCATGCATAGTGACGTAACTGGAGTTTACTTCCCCCCATCCCCCCGCCCATGGATGTCATGGGGGTGACACCAAACATGCCGCCCCGGGTGACATCACCCTAGCAACACCACTGATTGGACTGACTTCAACCCTCAGAGCTTATAACTTGAATATGCAAATTGTGAGCACCTTCAAACTTAATTTGGAGGTGTATTTTAGGATATTGGTTTCTCTGAGATAACAAGATAATTCCTCTTCAGTTTGGCTTCATAACTGCTATTTTTAGTGGAAGGCTTGAATTAGTTTTTTGTTTTGTGTGTCCATATTTACTTCATTAGTAACTTAAGCTGCATTACTCACTATTCTTCCACGTGTACATGAATGGTATACAATACCAACTAAATGAAAAATAAGACACATGTGCAACATCTGCTTATCACTATGTAGACGTCTCGCCATCCAGTGGCTTTATCAATACAAATTCAAGGACATAACTGGAAGACAGAAGAACTATATACATAAGATGAGGTAATCAGTCTCTCAGCCTTGGAGTTGTGTGAAGAGCACCGTAGTCGTGAAGATTCTGGAGCACAGGCAAGAAAGCTGACAAATATATATATATATATATATATATATATATATATAATATATATAATATATATATATATATATATATTATTCCAAGACTGAAGGACTGATTACCTCATCTTTTGTATATAGCTCTTCTGTCGTCCAGTTATGTCCTTGAATTTGTATTGATAAAGCCACTGGATGGCGAAACGTGTACAATAAAGATACCCAGATGTTGCACATGTGTCTAATTTTTCATTCTTTCACTTCACTGACGTACATGGAGGATGGAGTAATGCAATACTAAAATACAAAATACGAACCAAATTGTATCTTTTATTTCTACTGCATACAAATTTGAGGAAGTTAGATTATAGAGAGTTGTACTCCGAGAGTATCTCGTGTAAAACTGGGGGGCCCAGTGCGGAATGGTTTTGCATTGTCAACAAATATACACCCAAGGAAATTTCGGTGACCCACTTGTGACTCTCTTCATCACTGGAAGATGATGTGCGTTTGTGAGAGAGAGCAGGCGATCAATGGTGCTTCACAAGATACTCCAGCCACTCGACACTGCAGCAATGACAAGTTCTTGGCAAGGTAAGAGAGCCAAACCCCTCTCAGGCAGAAACTAGTGAAATAGTCGCGAACGTTAATAGTCAAAAGGATAAATGAACAGAAAACGGGGAGCGAGAGTGGGAGGGAGAGAGAGAGTGAGAGGCAGGGAGAGAAAGAGGCAGAGAGATATTGAAAAAGTGTAAGAGTGTGTTCACCAGATATACTAGTCTTGTGTGGTGCGGGGGTTGAGTCACACGCTCCTGGTCCCCCCTCTTTCGCTCGTCACTATTAAAATCCACTTTCTTCCGCCTTAAAGAAACTTTGAACTTCTTCTTAAAGGTATGAATGGATCTTGCCTCTACTACACTCAGCTCCTTCCTATATCTCCTGTCTTCGTAGCTCACATCCCTTACCTCTAGCACAAGTCTCGTTGAATAACTGCATCACATTCTCAAGTTTTTCTTAACTTCCCCTTTCCAGGTGGGGAAATTACCTGGAGCTGCGTACTTCAGGACAGGTTAGACTAATATTGTGTAAATCTCGTGCGCGCGTGCTTGCAAATGTGTATGTGTGCGCGTGAGTGTGTGTGTGTACTCACCTAATTGTGTTGCAGGGGTCGAGACTCAGCTCCTGGGCCCCCCTCTTCACTGACCGCTACCCGGGTCCTCCCTCTCCCTGCCGCATGAGCTTTAAACATACCTCGTCCTTTAAAAATAGTATAGTTTTCCTGCCTCCACTACACGTTGTGTGGTGTGTGTGTGTGTGTGTGGCTCTCAGCTAGTTATATTCACCTAGTTGCGGTTGCAAGGGTTGAGTCACAGCTTCTAGCCCCTTCTTTCACTTGGTCGCTTCCAGGGCACTCTTCCTGCTCCAGAACGTTAACATTTCTGTGTACTCATCTATTTGTACTCACCTATTTGTGGTTGCAGGGGTCGAGTCACAGCTCCTGGCCCCGCCTCTTCGCTGATTGCTACTAAAGGTCCCCCTCTCCCCTGCCCCATGAGCTCTATCGTACCTCGCCTTAAAACAAAGTATGGTTCCTGCCTCCACTACATCACTTTTCTAAAGGGTATTCCATGGCCTTTACTACTCTATGACTGAAGAAATACTTCCTAACATCCCCCTTTTATTCATCTGAGTCTTCAGCTTCCAATTGTGACCTCTTGTGTCTGTGTCCTATCTCTGGAACATCCCGTCTTTACCACCTCGTCTATTCCGCGCAGTATTTTATATGTCGTTATCATGTCTCCCCTTACCCTCCTGTCCTCCAGTGTCGTCAGGCCGATTCCCTCAACCTTTCTTCATAGGACAAACCCCGTAGCTCTGGGACTAGTCTTGTTGCAAACCTTGCACTTTCTCTAATTTCTTGACGTGCTTGACTAGGGGTGGATTCCAAACTGGTGCTGCATACTCCAGTATGGCCTGACGTAAATGGTATAACAGAGTCTTGAACGAATCCTTTCTGAGGTATCAGAACGCTATCCGTAGGTTTGGCCAGACACCCGTATGCTGCAGCAGCTATCTGATTGATGTGCGCCTCAGGAGATAAGCTCGGTGTTATACTCACCCCCAGATATTTTTCCTTGAGTGAGGTTTGCAGCTTTGGCCATCTAAACTATAATGTGTCTGCGGTCTTCTTTGCCCTTCCCCAATCTTCATGACTTTGCATTGGCGGGGTTAAACTCAAGGAGCCAGTTGCTGGACCAGGCTTGTAGCCTGTCCAGGTCACTTTGTAGTCCTGTCTGATCCTCGTCCGATTTGATTCTTCTCATTAACTTCATATCATCCGCAAACAAGGACACTTCTGAGTCTATCCCTTCCGTTATGTCGTTCACATATACCAAGAACAGCACAGGTCCTAGGACTGACCCCTGTGGAACCCCGCTTGTCACAGGCGCCCACTCTGACACCTCGTCGCGTACCATGACTCGTTGTTGCCTCCCTGTCAGATATTCTCTGATCCATTGCAGTGCCTTTCCTGTTATGTGTGGCTGGTCCTCTAGCTTTTGCAGTAACCTCTTGTGAGGAACTGTGTCGAAGGCCTTCTTGCAGTCCAAAAATAATGCAGTCGATCCACCCCTCTCTCTCTTGTCTTATTTCTGTCACCTTGTCATAAAACTCTAGTAGGTTTGTGACACAGGATTTTCCTTCCCTGAAACCGTGCTGGTTGTCAATTATACACTTGTTTCTTTCCAGGTGCCCCACCACTCTCCTCCTGATGATCTTCTCCATGACCTTGCATACTATACACGTTAGTGATACAGGTCTGTAGTTTAGTGCCTCATGTCTGTCTCCCTTTTTAAAAATTGGGATTACATTTGCCATTTTCCATACCTCAGGGAGTTGCCCAGTTTCAAAAGATGTGGTGAAGATCTTTGTTAATGGCTCACACAATATCTCTGCTCCCTCTTTAAGGACCCATGGAGAGATGTTGTCTGGTCCCACCGCCTTTGAGGTGTCAAGTTCGCATAGCAGCTTCTTCACCTCCTCCTTGGTTATATGTACCTCATCCAGCACTTGCTGGTGTGCCCCCCTGTTCTGATTTCTTGGAGTCCCTACTGGTTTTCCACTGTAAAATACCTTTTTTAAATTTTGTGTTGAGCTCCTACAAACCCTGGGTCGTTTCTTGTGAATTCCCCATCACCCTTCCCCCCCCGATTACCTGGTCCTTGACTGTTTTTTCCTCCTGATGGGTTGTACAACAGTTTCGGGTCAGCTTCTTTGATGCATGTCTTTTTCATATTGTCTCTGAGCCCCCTTCAATTTTGGCATTCGTTTCTGGCTTTTCGGAATTTCTTTTTTTTTTCCTCTGCTTTTGTACTTTTCCATTCTCTATACACCTAGTTTTTTTCCCCCAAAACCTTTGGGTGAACCAAGGGCTCGTTATGTTCTTCCCATTATTTCTGTTTCCCCTTGGGGAACAAACCTCTCCCCCTGCCTCCTTGTATTTTGTTTCTACATAGTCTATCATTTTTGTTGGTTTTCCTGTCAGTTCCCTCTCCCACTGAATGTTTGAAGGAAGTTCCTCATTCCCGAGTAGTTCCCCCTTTTGTAGTTTTGGTTTTTTTTCCCGCCCCCCTCTAACCCCCTCTCCACTTTGGACTCTCTTGTAGCGAAGCCAGAACCACATGATCACTGCTCCCAGGGGGCCTTTTATACATGATCCCCCGATTCCAACTACTCATGGGGAAACAAGTCCAACCTTGCTGGGTTTATCCCCCCTCCCCTCTCTGGTAGTGCTCTAACATGTTAGCTGAGGTTTTCCCCTACCTCGCCATCATCTTTGGGTCTCCTGTTTTTGGGACCCCCCCTGGGGCTCCAGGTTTTCCCAGTCAATCTCCTTGTATTGAAATCACCTAACTAGTAACATTGCTCCCCCCTGTGTGCTCTCCTGTCCACCTCGGCTAGCGGTGGTCGATCATGTGCTCTGTTTGCTCTCATCTTATTCTCTCTTGGCCTCCTGCAGTTCTGTGTGGGTTGTACATACAGCGCAATTATCACCTTAATGATCGCCTCAGACAGGATTGTTCCTACTAAGTAGTCCCTTTCGCCCGTGCCCTCCATTCCATCCATTTTCTCCAAAACCCCACTGTGTTATGAGGCAGTGCAGACACCCTCCCCCTCTCCGTCCTCTGTCTTCCTGAGGATTTGATATCCGATGGAAAGATTGGAATCTGTTTTTAATTTCTGGTGAGTTTTTTTGTTCTGTGAGTGCTATTATTCTGGGGATGTCTCCTTTGAATTCTTTCGTGCCACTCTCCTCATACTTGTTTGTTATTCCATCAGCATTTGTATACCACACCTTCAACTCTTTTTCTAAGAACGTGGTCTGGAGTATATTGGTGTTGAGGAAGTGGGAGAACTCTGTAGGAACTATGGGTTGTTGCAGTTGGGGTGGAGTTTGTAATGTAGTGGGTGGGGCCATTGATGTGGCATGGTGCTTTGATTTAGATTGTTTGGTTGCACTGGGGTTACCTGTTGGAGGGCTTCAATAGGAAGTGTGAGGAGGCTGTATGGAATCTTCTTCCTGGGTCTAGGATCTCCCTGTCTGTCTCTCCATCCCTCTCTTTCCTATCCTTCGCTTTGGGTACCATCTTCTCTCAGTTTCTGCCTTTCCTTCTTGTGTTCGCCGGGTCGAGATACACCATATTTCTGTATGCCGTCCATGTCCCTTAATCGTGCTTTCCTCCTGAGGATCCTGGTCCGAGTCGCTTCTGGCCTTGAAGGCCTCTCACTCGCCTGGGTTTGTTTTTTTAGCAAACCCCCCTATTCTCTCGAAAATTTCTGCAGCTGGTCTATCGCCTTCTCCTAATCTTCATGATTCTTTCAATTGCGTTTTTTTTCCCCTTGTTTCTTGCTTCATATGTTTCCCCCTTCAACTTCCTGAGCCATACACAAAGACTTGACCTCACCCTTGTCATTCTCACCACTGCATATCCCTGTTTATCCCCTCATTTAATTTGGTTTCTCTCCACAGCAGCTTTCCTTTCATCAGTTTCACTGGCTAATGTACTTGGGCTCATGGCCTGACATTTTCCGTCTCTCGGCTTTCCTTGGGCTCTGTTGTTGTCTGTTAGGGCCTCCACATAAACTTAGCTCTTTCGATTGCTACAGACTCCTCGATCGAGCTCTCAAACGCATTTTTGCCCCTTCTTTCCTCTACAGTCCCCTTATTTGTTGCTGTGTAGCAGTCTCTGTTGTCAAATCCCACAAATGTTCTTAGTTCTTTAGGCGTTTCAGATTTTTCAATTCCTCCCTAAACTCTGTATCCTAGCTTACTGCTGCTTTGACATGCAACCTCCCTCTTCCTGCTTTCCATATCTACCTCTCTTTCATTCTCATGCTAAGTTCTTCTAGTTTCTTTTCCCATTCATGATCCCTTTTTATGAGCTCTGCTGCCAATCTGTCCTTTGCAGTTTCCTCCTCCTGTACCTTGGTTTTCTTGTTGCTCTACTGGCAACCCATTTTTGTTTTATCCTGATTGCCTCAGAGTGGGAAACCTATGCAGTTCTGTATGTTAGGGTTAGTAGTGTGTATGTCAGATGTGGGGGGGGAAGTAGTGGAGGAACTGGTTGCTATGTGGGAGCAGGAGTGGGGAGGGGTGGGAGGGTTTAGGGTGAACGGGGGGGAGGGGAGGGTGATCGAAGAGGGGAGGAATCAGGGAATTGTGAAGGTCGTGGTGAGGCGGGAGTTGTATGTGTGTACAGGATATGTTGTGTGGTGTGTGTGTGTGTGTGTGTGGTGTGTGGTGTGGTGGGAGTGGGTGTGTGTGTTGTGGTGTGTGTGTGTGTGTGTGCAGTGTAATTTGTGTGTAATTTTTGTGGAATTTGTTGGGTTTATTATGTACTGAAAGGTAGGTGCTTAGTGTTTGTAATGTAAGTCTCAGTGGTCCCATGGCTGCCCACACCTTCTTGTGACCAATGACCCCCCAACCCCCTGGGACTTACCGGCACTTACTACAGGTGTGTGTGTGTGTGTGTGTGTGTGTTGTGTGTGTGGTGGTGGTGTGTGTGTGTGGTTGATGTGTGTGTGTGTGTGTGTGTGGTATGTGTGTGTGTAGTAGTGTGTGTGTGAGTGTGTGTGTGTATGTATGAGTGTGTTGTTTGTTTATGAGTGGTATATATATAATATATGTGTTGGTGTGTGTGTGTGTGTGTGTGTACTCACTAATTGTACTCACCTAATGTGGTTGCAAAGGTCGAGATTTCACTCCTGCCCCCAACCTCTTCACTGAGTGCTACTAACCTCTCTCTCTCCCTGCTCCACGAGCTTTATCATACCTCGTCATAAAGCGATGTATGGTTCCTGCCATCCACTACCTCACTTGCTAGCTATTTCACTCCTGACCTCTTCATGACTGAAGAAATACTTCCTAATATCCCATTTAACTCATCTTGGTCTTTAACTTCCAATTGTGACCCATTGTTTCTGTGTCCCCTCTCTGGAACATCCTGTCTCTGTCCACCTTGCCCATTCCACGCAGTATTATGTATGATGTCGTCATCAAGTCTCCCCTTACCCTCCTGTCCTCCAGTGTAGTCAGGCCGATTTCCCTTAACCTTTCTTCATAGGACATTCCTCTTAGTTCTGGAACTAACCTTGTCGCAAAGCTTTGCACTTTTTTTAATTTCTTGACATGCTCGATCAAGTGTAGGTTCCAAACAGGTGTTGCATACTCCAGTATGGGCCTGACGTACACGCTGTACAGTGTCTTGAACGATTCCATACTAAGGTATCGGAATGCTATTCTGTAGACAGCCTGTACTGTCTGCACAGAAAGCCCATGCTGTCTGCCAGCTTAGTTCATATTTCACGTCATGCTGGTGCTGCCACCTATAGGCCTTGCCAATTCAGTATGCCCAGACTTGCCTCACTCTCACTCACACAGCGGCCTTGCAGCAAGACACAAGGCATCCCAGCTCTCTCTCGTGGGCTTGGCCCTCCCGGGCCATGGGCACAACACAAGCCTGTGTACCCACCATGACATTAACAATAAAGTAAGAAGCCTCCGAAGAAGACGTCTATCATTAACCACCCGCTTACAGCACATACCAAACAAACCCATTATAAATGGTACCAGCGGTGCTCGCAGCAGTTGTGTTTGCCTGGAGAGAGGAAGGAAGAGGTAGAAGTCCCTCTTATCATCTCCTAAAAAACACCCTTCCAAAAAGTTTACCTGATGTCGTGTCTGCACTTTGAGACATCCAGACACAGGTACAAGCAGGATCCAGGCCGAAATTTGCCGAAATTCTCCGAGAATTGTAAGTGGCGTCACAGTGACCCCACGCTACAGGTCCCACGCTACAGGTCCCCGCTGTTTCTCAAGTCACTGTTCAGCGTCACTTGTATGCTTTGTTGTTGTTCAGTCAGCACAGCTGTTTCAGCAAGCCAGAGGTGAGTTTTGTGGTGATTTCTGCGTCCAGGTGAGCTTCTCCACGTGTTTGTGGGTGGGGGAGGAGAGGAGAGGAAGTGGCTGTTCCTCACCTTGCCCATGCTCCCCTACTCACGCTCAACCCCTACCATAAACCACTCACCACTGCCCACTCCCCTGCGTGTTTTCTGTGTTTTTCGTGTGATTCATTGCCCGAGCTGTGTATCCGAGTGCCCGAGGCCACTCGAAGCTCGTGGATCAGCAATGCCACGTGGATCGCGACGCCACTGGGTGGGGGGCGATGGGCGTAGACCTACGAGCTAGTGAGTTACCAGATGTCCCAAGGCCACATGTGTGGTCTGCTGCCGCATCACATCGACGTCACCACACGATGCTCCCGACTTCATGACGTCACGGGTGTCTGCTGACTCACCTCGAGATGTCTGTTTACGTCACCTCGAGATGTCGCTGACACACAGTGCTGCTGACGTACAGTGCTGCTGGACGTCACCTCAGATGTCTGCTGGGCGTCCCGTGCTGCTGATCATCAGCCTGAATCAATGAGTCCCAATCGAGTGTTTCTAGTAATTATTTTTTTTTGTCGAGAAGATTGAGAAAAATAATTCGTTGTTTTAATTCTCTCAGTCGTGT
>NW_026472848.1:0-10115 GCF_026875155.1 Cherax quadricarinatus
TTTTGACCAAAATAATAAACGTCTTTTGACCCTTGCTCTAATTGACTAGTAATAATCACCACGTCTTTGGGTATTGTACTTATCAGGAGAGTGTTTATTTGATTTTTAAGCGGGGGAAACCTTTCTACTTTTCAGTTTGGGATGAAGAGAGGGTCACCTGTCAATCAACGAGAAAAACGAAGGGAGACGACTAACGCCCGGAGACTCCCATATTGAATTTCCGGACGTTGAAGAATTCGGGACATAACCCCTCATCATTACAGGGTCAAGAACCTGATCTCCTGTCATGGGGAAAGATTTTAGGGCCCACAAACGAGCCAGTGGTTGTCACCAACAACTGCAAACCCCCCCCCCCTCACATCTCACAACGCTTCTATTGCAACAATACCAGTGCACCAACAACCAGACACCCAATTTTTAGCGTTGAAAAATTCAATTTTTTTTTTCTTTTTTTTTAAAATATTTTTTAATTTTTTTCATTTTTCCCAAATTAAATGTTTATATTTTCATTTTATTTTTTCTTTTTCTTAATTTCCAAACCACCAATAAACGACAAGGACACAAACCTTCACTAATGATAAAAGTAGAAGAATTGTTAACCTTTAGGGCAAAAGGAAATTTTTTAATATAAAAAAGGGGCGATGCCAAAACGGGTAAAATTTCTTTTAAAGGGGTTTTAAAATAACAAAATTAGAAACAACCCGTAACTTTTCCCAATTAAAGAACAAATTTAAAGGGACCTCTTAAAACAACCTTGACAGCTTATAAAAGGAGAATGAAAAAATGCTCGATTTTTAAACAAATTCAACAGGGTTTATAAGAAGCACTAAATATATCAAAGAAAAAACGTTTATAGTAAACCTGAACAAAATAGATTACATAATTGCAGTCACTAATGGTATGGTAATCAAACAAGTTCGCCGATTAAAACAAAATTCACCCACGGCTCTAACGAACTTTTTTTCAAGGGCTCGTAAGGAGTTCGAAATGGAACTTTGTGAACTATTAACTAACCTTTTTAATATAAGCCAAATTGGTATATTGTCTGAGATGTGGAAGATAGCTAATGTAATTCCTATTATTAAACCAGAGGATAAGTCTTTATTGTGAAATTATCGCCCAATAAGCCTGACCTCAACTGTAGGCAAATTACTAGTCAGTTATAGAAAGTCATCTTCACAAGCGTAATTTGATCTAAGATACTCAACATGGATTCACGAGGGGCCTTTCCTGCCTGATATTCATTCGAGTTGAATAACATCACGGTGGCTGATTTACCTACTAAATTAAATTACCTCACATCTTATCAGATCAAAGATTTGCCGAACTATTACATAAAAGCATTCCTTCAAGATATACCTCAATTATGATCTTACCTGGTCTACAAATATCTCACGAGGGGATAACTAATTATTGGTAGCTCCTAGATTACCACAGCTGAAACTCACACTAACACACACATACACCCACGCAGAGGCACTGTATGTGAAACTATCAGCAATCTTCAGAACATGTACAGAAACAGGGCAACTACCTGAGGTGTGGAAGACAGCAAATGTAGTCTCAATTTTTATGAAAGGAGATACAGACAGAATTAATCTACAAATCAGTGTTACTGACATGTATGCACAGTCATGAAGAAGCTTAGAAGGAGAAGAATGGTAGAGCACCTAGTAAGGAATGAGCTCATACACAATAACAAGCACTGTTTCAGGGAAGGGAAATCCTGTCATAAACCAAACGGAGTTTTTCGATAAGGTGACAGAAGTAACACAGGAGAGAGAGAGAGGGGTGGGTAGACCGCATTTTCTTGGACGTTAAGAAGGCTCTCGACAGTCCCGCTGAAAAAATTAGCGCAAAAGCTAGAAGAGCAGGCAGTAATAACAGGAAAGGCACTGCAGTGGATCAAAGAATACCTAATTGTATGGTGTCAGAGATGGCAACAGTGATGAGTGGGGTGCCACAAGGGTCAGTTCTAAGGCTGGTGCTGTTTCTGGAATACTTGAATATCATGATGGAGTGGATAGATTCAGAGATGTCCCTGTTTGTAGACGATGTGATGCTAATGTGGAGTATTCAAACAGAAGTGTGATCTGGAATAGCTGCAAGTTTGGTTCAACAACTGGCTTTTCTTTAACCAGACCAACGCAAAGTCATGAAGACTGGGGAAGGACAAAGTAGACAGCATATAGAATACAGGATTGGGGAGAATAGACTGCAAACCTCACTCAAGGAAATATATCTCGGGGTAAGAATAATATTGAGCACATCTCCTAAGGCACACATCAATCAAATAACTGCTGCAACAAATGGATACTTGGCAAACCAAGAATAGCATTTCGACACATGAGTAAGAAGGGTTTCAAAATGCTGTCCACCTTGTACATCAAGCCCACATTAGAGTATGCAACACACGAATAGAACCCAAACCTGGACAAGCACGACAAAAACTTAGAGAAAGTGCAAAGGTTTGGAACGGAGCTAAGGTGTATGTCCTATGAGGAGGTTAAAGAAAACAGCCCGTTGACAAATAGAGGACAGGAGGGACAGGGAAGACATGATAATGACGTGTAGGTGAGTACATGAGTGACCACACACACACACACACACACACACACACACACACACACTTACTCAAACACATTCACTCACGTAAACGAACATATACACAAAAAACAGAGGAACATTCTTGCACATTGCACAAAGATACACTCCCACAACCACTAACAAATATACATTCACACACACACCCCACTCCCACTCACGCACACAACTACAACACCCCCCCCCCCCCAAAAAAAATGAGGATCAAAGGAAAATGGTTCTGGTAGGGAAGAATTGACGGAAGAGCAATGTAAAAGGATGGAACAAGAGTGAGAGAACAAACTAGGTGAGCTTGCTGTGCACATAGAAAAAAGGATGGAGGCAGACCTCTCTGAAAAATTGAAAAAGATGGTGGAGGAGGAGAAGAAATGGGAGTCAAAAGTCGAAGCCGCAGAAGCCAGGAAACGGGCCCTAGAATATGAGATAAGTAGGACTAAAGTGAGTTACAGTGCTAGTACCCAGAGGAGACTTAGCATCGGAAGCTAATACACCCCTCCTAAACGAGGAGTCAAACGAAAATGAAGTAGAAGAAAAAAACAGATGCTTTGGCCCTATCAGCACACCAAGTAGGTACGTGGAAAGAAGCGGGAGAGCAACTGGGAGCAGGGAAAGTAGTGGGGAAGGGGGGAGAAGGTGGAGAGGGGGATAGGTCACAGGCAGAGGTGCGACCATTCCATTAAGAGCTACATAAAAAGTAAGGAAGACAATGCCATGTACAAACAGACCCAAGACACAGAAAGGAAAGGGAATGGGAGGATAGGGGAAAGTCAGTGTTTATTCATGGGCTTCAGGAGATCAATGTGATGACACACAATGAAAGACAGCAGGAAGAAAAACAGGAGATTTAAAACATCATCAATTCAATAGGAGGACATGACTGAAATAGTAAATTATCAGAGAGTAGAGGGGTGCTTGAAGGGAAGACATCAGCCGGTCACGCTGATTTCCAAGGCAAAAACAGTGCGAAACAGGATCCTGCAAGAGAAAGCATGGCTGAAGGAATCGTTAACATACAAGAAGGTCTTCCTGGACCGAGACAACAAAAACAGAACGACAGCAGCTGAGAGAGAGAACACAGAGGCGAAAGGGGCTAGGAAGAGAGTCAAGGACAGAATCAGCAGACGGCAACCAGAGCAGGGCAGAGCAACAAGCACAAACAAACACAGAACCACCCCAAGATCCCCACAACCAAACACACTATCCCAACACAAACCACAATTACATCACCCACCCCACATTATGCTGTAGAATCCCACAGCACACTGCCAGGAGCTCCGCCCTCAGAACAGTGTAGAAAAGTAAACTGATAATTCTCAATATATATACAGACATACAGAAATATACAGTAGCAGAATACGTATTCAGGAAATGTGACATGTATATGATGATTCCTTGCCTTAAACCAATGTACTCAGTCCTTGCCAGTTTAACGTTTATTGAATAATAATAAAATTAAAATAATTACCTCTTATACCCTTGACGTTACATAATCTTTACACGTTTAAAGCACATCCGTGAACTTGTTAATGTTATAATTCCTTTTTGCATGTACTGTAATACCCCTTCTAGTCAAGTCCTTCAAGTCTTCTATTAAGTATAAGAAGTATTTTCAAGAAATTTCAACTGTCTTCTATGTATCAACTTAGGTGTCTCTGAACCAAGTATCTACATTCTCTCTTTTATAAACATTCTTTCATGATCAATATAAAAATGTCTCTTCAAACATTAAATCTACTGAAAATTAGCTTCATCACTATTAATTATAATTATTTTCCAATTTATGAGAGCAAGAGTAAAATTGTAATTAATTCCCAGACAGCCATCTTCTGCTGACTCCCAGACAGCCATCTTCTGCTGACTCCCAGAGAGCCATCCTCTGCTGACTCCCAGACAGCCATCTTCTGCTGACTCCCAGACAGCCATCTTCTGCTGACTCCCAGACAGCCATCCTCTGCTGACTCCCAGACAGCCATCCTCTGCTGACTCCCAGACAGCCATCTTCTGCTGACTCCCAGACAGCCATCCTCCGCTGACTCCCAGACAGCCATCTTCTGCTGACTCCCAGACAGCCATCCTCTGTTGACGCCCAGACAGCCATCATCTGTTGACTCCCAGACAGCCATCCTCTGCTGACTCCCAGACAGCCATCCTCTGCTGACTCCCAGACAGCCATCATCTGTTGACTCCCAGACAGCCATCATTCTGTTGAACTCCCAGACAGCCATCCTCCTGTTTACTCCCAGACAAGACCATCCACTGTTTATGACTACCCAGACAGCCATCATCTGTTGACTCCCAGACATCTCAATCAGCTGTTGACGATCTCCCAGACAGGCCATCCTCGTTGAACTCCCAGATACCATTCACCTGTTGACTTCCTGAAGCCATCATCGTGTTGATATCCCAGTACAGCCATCCTCGTGTTGATCATCCCAGACAGCCATTCAACTGTCTTGACTACCCATACAGCCTCCTCAAAGATGACCTTCCCAACAGCCATCATCTGTTGACTCCAGACAGGCCATCATCTGTGTCGTACATCCCAGACAGCATCCATCAGTTGACCCCAGACAGAGCCATCATCTGTTAGACTCCCAGGACAGAGCATCATCTGATTGACTCCCAGACAAGCCATCCTTCTGTTTGAGCACCCAACAAAGCCATCCTCTTAGTTTTTCATCCCAGACATGCAATCACTGATGACACCCAGACAGTCACATCATCTTGTTGACCTCCCAGAACAGACCATTCCTCTGTTGACTCCCAGACAGCCATCATCTGTTGACGTTCTCCATAATATGCCATCATCTGTTGACTCCTAGACAGCCGATCCTCTTTTGACTCCCAGAGAGCATCAACTGTTGACTCCCAGACAGTCTATAATCTGTTGACTCACAGACACCATCCTCTTATTGACATCCCAACAGCCCTTCATCTTTTGACTCCCAGACATCCAACCTCTGTGTGACATCCCAGTGACAGCATTCCCCTCTGTTTACTAGTCCCGACAGCCTCACTCTTTGACTCCCAGAGCAGCCATCCTCTGTTGTCCATACCCAACAGCACATCACTCTGTTGACTCCCGACAGCCATCACAGTTGAGACGGCGCAGACTAGCCATCATCTGTTGACTCCCAGACAGCCATCCCTCTGTGTTGACTCCCAGACAGCCCATAAACACGTTGACTCACCTGACAGCCATCAACTGTTGACATCCCAGACAAGCCAACAACGTAGACGGTCCCAACAGTCCATCAACTGATGACCTCCCAGACAGACATCATCTGTTGCTCACAGACCAAGCCATCCTCTGTTGACTCCCAGACAGCTCATCATCTGTTGACTTCCCAGACATCCATCATCAGTTGAACTCCGCAGCACAGCCATCCTCTGTAGTTACTCCCAGACAGCCATCCTCTGATTAGCACTCCCAGCCCAGCCATCATCTGTTGACTTCCCCAGACAGCATCCTCTGTTGACTCCGCAGACAGCCATCATCTGTTGGACTTCCCCTACAGCAGTCATCTGTTGACTCCCCATACAGCCATTCATCTGTTGACTCCCAGACAGCCATCATCTGTTGACTCCCAAACTAGCCATCCTTTGTTGACCTCCCTAGACGCCATCATCTGTTTGACCTCCAGACAGCCCATCATCTGTTGTACGTCCCAGACAGCCATCCTCTGTTTGACCGGCTCTCCCAGACGATCCATCCTCTGTATGACTCCCAGACATGCCAATCATCTGTTGACATTCCCAGACAGCTCATCATCAGTTGACATCCCAGACAGTTAGCCATCACTGTGTGACTCCCAGACAAGCCATCCTCTGTTGACTACCAGACACCATCCACTGTAGCATCCCGACAGTCCATTCCTCCTGATGTCTACCCAACAGCTATCCCTCTGTTGACTCCGACATCCATCATCTGTTGACTCCGCAGAACAAGCCATCCTCTGTTGACCATCCCTGACAGACCCATCCTGCTGTTGACAGGTCCCAGACACCTTCCTCTGTTGCCTGTAACAGTGAAGAAGTATGAGTGAAAATCTCGCAGATCCTGAATCATCACACAATCCGACCAAAACTCTCTGTAGTGTCTAACTGCTGGCCTCTCATGATCACTGTCTTTTTGGCAGCCGTCACCTTCGTTAGTTATTACATACTAGTAAGTGATTTTTTAGTATTATTTTTTATAATATTAAATATATTTTTTTATTTATTATAAATTTGATTTCACAAAAACCCCGGTCATCTTAAAATCATTCATCAATAGATGTTTCCCAATTGCACGTCATAAAATTAAAACAACACCTTCCCATTTTTGTCATACACAAAAAACTCAAACTTCCCCAAATCGCACACCTAATTTTTGCTGACAGGTTTTTTCCCCAAATCATTTAATAAAACAAAGCCTTGTTTCACGGGGCTCCAGTACAACCAATTTGTCCTCCACCCTTCCAAACTAACACCATTTTTAATCGCCTGCCTGGGTTCCTCACGTTCATAATGTTTTTACAACCTTCACACTTTTTTACCACCGATTTCTAAAAAATACTACCCTTCCTTTCCTTTTATACTCAAAATTTTTAAATCTTTTTTCACCCATCCTTTTTTTTTCCAAATTCGCAAAACCATACGGGGAGCCATAATGACCTCAAAAATAATGCCTTTCAACCCAATTTTTTCGTATTTATTTTCTTTAACCTTTTTTTTATTCATAAAATTTTTTCAAAACATATTTCTTTTCAAAATAGAAATCCCAAGTTTGGTAGCCTCCTCCTCGCGCAAAATTTAATACACTACCTAACAAACACTAAAACCCCCAGTACTATACCTCCTCCTCGCTGCAACATTTAATACTCCACCTAACACCCACAAAATTTCCCCGTAACCCCCGGTCCTTTCCTCCCCCTCGCTGCAACTTTAATAACGTAACAAAAAACCCATAAAATCCTCATACCTGCGTCCTCCTCCTCGCCAACATTTAATACACTACCTAAAAACCCACTAAAATCCCCCGTACCCCGCGTCCTCCCCTCGCCCGCAACATTTTAAAACACGTACCCAACACCCCTAAAACCCCATACCTGCGTCCCCCCTCCCCCTGCAACATTTAATAATGACCTAACACCCATAAAAAAACCCCCTACCTCGTCCCCTTCTCGCTCAACATTTAAAAACTCCTACCCAACACCCAAATAAAAACCTCATACCTGCGTCCCCCTCCTCGCTGCAACATTTAAACTTCTACCTAATACCCACTAAAATCTTCATACCTGCTCCTCCTCCCGCTGCAACATTTAATACACGTTCCTAACACACACTAAAATCCCCAGTACCTATATCTTCCTCCTCGCTGCAACATTTAATACTCCTACCCAATACCCACTAAAATCCTCAGTACCTGCGTCCCCCCTCCTCGCTGCAACATTTTAAAAACACGTACCTAACACACACTAAAAAAACCCCAGTACCTGCGTCCTCCTCCTCGCTGCAACATTTAATACACGTACCTAACACCCACTAAAAAACCCCAGTACCCTGGGGTCCTCCTCCTCGCTGCGACATTTAATACACATACCTAACACCCACTAAAATCCTCAGTACCTGCGTCCTCCCTCCTCGCTGCAACATTTTAATACACGTAAACCCAACACCCACTAAAATCCTCAGTACCTGCGTCCTCCTTCTCGCTGCAACATTTAATACACGTACCTAAACCCACTAAAATCCTCAGTACCTGCGTCCTCCTCCTCGCTGCAACATTTAATACACAACCTAACACCCAAATAAAATCCTCATACCGCGTCCTCCTCCTCGCTGCAACATTTAATACACGTACCTAACACACACTAAAATCCCCAGTACCCTGCGTCCTCCTCCTCGCTGCAACATTTAATACACGTTTCCTAACACACACTGAAATCCTCATTTTCTGCGTCCTCCTCCTCGCTGCAACAAATTTTAAAACACGTACCTAACACCCACTAAAATCCCCAGTACCTGCGTCCTCCTCCTCGCTGCAACATTTAATACACGTACCTAACACCCACTAAAATCCTCAGTACCTGCGTTCTCCTCCTCGCTGCAACATTTAATACACGTACCTAAAACACACTAAAATCCTCAGTACCTGCGTCCTCCTCCTCGCTGCAACATTTAATACACGTACCTAACACACACTAAAATCCTCAGTATCTGCGTCCTCCTCCTCGCTGCAACATTTAATACACGTACCTAACACCACTAAAATCCCCAGTACCTGCGTCCTCCTCCTCGCTGCAACATTTAATACACGTACCTAACACCCACTAAAATCCTCAGTACCTGCGTCCTCCTCCTCGCTGCAAAATTTAGTACACGTACCTAACACACACTAAAATCCTCAGTATCTGCGTCCTCCTCCTCGCTGCAACATTTAATACACGTACCTAACACACACTAAAATCCTCAGTACCTGCGTCGTCCTCCTCGCTGCAACATTTAATACACGTACCTAACACCCATAAAATCCTCATACCTGCGTCCTCCTCCTCGCTGCAAAAATTTAATACACGTACCTAAAAACACACTAAAATCCTCAGTACCTGCTTTCCCCCTCCTCGCCCGCAACATTTAATACACATACCTAACACACTAAAATCCTCAGTACCTGCGTCCTCCTCCTCGCTGCAACATTTAATACACGTACCTAACACACATAAATCCTCAGTACCTGCGTCCCCCCTCCTCGCTGCAACATTTAATACACGTACCTAACACCCACTAAAATCCTCAGTACGTGCGTCCTCCTCCTCGCTGCAACATTTTAAATTTCACGTACCTAACACCCACTAAAATCCTCAGTACCTGCGTCCTCCTCCTCGCTGCAACATTTAATACACGTACCTAACACCCACTAAAATCCCCAGTACCTGCGTCCTCTTCCTCGCTGCAACATTTAATACACGTATCTAACACCCACTAAAATCCCCAGTACCTGCGTCCTCCTCCTCGCTGCAACATTTAATACACGTACCTAACACACACTAAAATCCTCAGTACCTGCGTCCTCCTCCTCGCTGCAACATTTAATACACGTACCTAACACACACTAAAAAACCTCAGTACCTGCGTCCCCCTCCTCGCTGCAACATTTAATACACGTATCTAACACACACTAAAATCCCCAGTACCTGCGTCCTCCTCCTCGCTGCAACATTTAATACACGTACCTAACACACACTAAAATGGTAGGGAGCAATATGCACTTGTACATTCCTAATTTTTTTGTCTGCATATACATCGTCTGTCTCTCCACAAGTACTTACTTGCCTTACAAAACCCTATATTGTCATGTTTCAATTTGTTTTCCAAAGACCTTGGTCAACAGTCCTTTTTTTTTATTTTAGAAAAGGGATTATCATTCCCCCCGGCAGGGGTGGTTACTAATAGTGACCCGTGAAGGGCGGGGGCAGGGGCTATGCTCAAACCCCAAAAACTACAGTTAATTTAGCAAATTAACTTCC
>NW_026472849.1:0-11421 GCF_026875155.1 Cherax quadricarinatus
CGTTGGGGGTTTTGATCCCGGGTCCCCTGGATTGTGAGCCAGGTACGCTAACGTAGGAGATAATATGTTGTTGGGGTTTTTAAACCCCGGGGGTTAGCCACACAGGATAACCCAAGACAGTCAGTGTGTCATCGAGGACTGTCTAACTTATTTCCATTGTTGTCCTTCAATCTTGTTCTCCAGGATGCTACCCGTACTAACACCTAGGTACCTACTTACTGCTAGGTGAACGGGGACAGCAAGTGTAAAGTGAATAACACACAGTTACCAGCTTACTACTAGGCGATAAGTGACAGCAGGTGTAAGGTGGCTAACGCCAAGGTACATACTGATAGGTGAGCGGGGAGAGCAGGTGTCAGGTGACTCACAGATACCTGCTTACTGCTAGGTAAACAGGAACAGCAGTTGTAAGGTGATTAACACCCAGGTACCAACTTACTGCTAGGTGAAAAATGACAACAGGTGTCAGGAAACGCGCTCAGTGTTACCACATATTTCAGGACTGACCAGACTGACCGGGCCGGGGGGCGCTGACCCCCGGAACACCGGGCCGGGGGACGCTGACCCCCGGAACACCGGGCCGGGGGGCGCTGACCCCCGGAACACCGGGCCGGGGGGCGCTGACCCCCGAAACACCGGGCCGGGGGGCGCTGACCCCCGGAACATTCTCCAGGTATACTGAAAGTATTTTAACGTGGAAATTTAAGAGAAATAAAAATGGGAATAATGGAAAACCAAAAGAGAATATAAAATTAAGATCTGGAGGGAATCCAAGATCAGTCCTTAGTGTTTGAGTTATAAATTCCATGAATGAGTAGAGACGATTCTGCATCATGAATGAAATTAACTCAGAGGCACCCACACCACCGTTTGTCCTCGGATCACGGTAAAACACCTAGCTCTGCTGGGTGCGTGATTATTGTAGAATTTGGTGGTCGTGTGGGTTAGAGCGTCATGTGGTTTTCGCTCACCATGAGGCGGGCCAAAACAACATGGGTTCGAGTCCTTGTCTAGTCGCAGTGTTGTTATTGATCGTTACCACTTGTTCGTGGTTACAATAATGTATATATATATATATATATATATATATATAATATATATATATATTATATATATATATATATAATATTGTGTGTGGTGTGTGTGTGTGTGTCCCGAATATGTAAAACTGGTCAATTAGCAAGAACTCATTTAAAATTAAGTCCATTCTAAAATTTTCTCTTATACGTTTAAAGATAATATTTTTTTCATCAATGTTAATGTAAAAAATTTTAATTTTGCACCAAAAGAATCTTAGAAAACTTACCTAACCTTATTATAACAAGAACAATTTATTTTAGCCTAACCCAACTAAATATATTTTAGATTTGTTTACGGTAATTTAATACTAAACAAACACAGTGAAATATATTTTTTTCGTTAGGTTCAGAATGATTTTGGCGAAATTATTGCATAAACAAATTTTCACTTGTCCCATATGGCAAGATGAGCGTTGCTATTTAAGCCAAGATCGCAAGTTCTGCCTATTCGGCACGACATTATATATATATAAATATATATATAATATATATATATAATATATATATAATATATATATATATATATATATATATATATGTGTGTGTGTGTGGTGTGGACAAGGTGAACATACCAAATAGGTAATATCAGGATATCTTATACTAGAAAGTCGGCTGACATCTGATATAAACAGCTTCATCCATTTCATATGAATCTTTGCCGCTAATTAAATATAACTTGACTTCATGCCTGTTGGTTTTATTTCATTGAAAGGTAAATAAAAGAAAGAGTCTTTAAGTTATTTCATAAATAAAGTTTGTACATGTGGATATGTTTACAAATAACCAAGATGGCCGCTCATCCCGGTAACAGGTGTAGTCATGACGTCACTACAAATTATTCCGATATGTTGACTTCAAGCCATTATAATTTAATTATTTTTAAATTGATTTATAGTAACAATACATCAGTTCTAGCAGCTATATCGTTATTGTTTCAATTTTCTTTGTTAGTATAGCTTATTTAAAGGTGAAACGTTCACTTTGCATTGTAGAAATCATTCCAAGTCAGAGTTGCCGACATTCGGACACTTGTGTTGCACGAACATGTAAACATTATCACTCTGGCGCCAGATATCAGCAGGAACTTATCAGCAACCTCTAAGTAAGTATGTAAGTAAGTAAGTAAGGTCTTTCAGGGGCAGGTACATATAAGTACAGTTATCATACATAGTGTAAATTACCTGACATAACCCAGAAAAAGTCAGAAAGGGACTTATTTCCATTGTGGTTCTGGACATATTTCCACACAAGCAGAAATATCGGAATTATTTTGAAGATATCGGAAATACATGGACAAATACAACTGCCTTTTAAAAAATATCCACTTAAGCAAGTAAAAATCAAGATAGTTGGTGGTAGCACCTAATATACATATTATCGCCACTATAATAACACATCATCATGACTCCACAATACACATCGTCGTCATGACAAAGAAATTCATCAAAATACAAGTATATTAAATAAATACGTTTATTTATCTCTTGTGTTCCTATGGGATAAGACCTTCAGAAAACTTCCCAAATTAGAAACTGGAGAATATACCTATCTTCACGAGTATTGCACTTCCCCCATTGCTGTGTGACCCTTGTGGGTTTTAGCGCTAGGTATGATTACAGTAATAATGCATTTCCCCCACTAAAATAATAGTAATTTAGGTAAGCACTTATAGATATCCTGCTAACATGTACTAATTGTATTCATAATTTGTATCACAAATCGCATAAAATTGACCCATTATAATGCCCTTAAATTTAAAAAAATCCCAAAAGTCTTGAACAGAAATACTATACAGTATTTTCAGCTGGGTCCCTATATTATGTGTCTTATATGGACATATATATACATGTATATATATATTTTTAATATGTATTAAAAAATATATATATATATATATATAAATATATATATAAAAATATATATATATATAAAATATATATAATAATAAAATATTTTATATATTATAATATATATATATCTATATATATATATATATATAAAATATATATATAATATATATAATAAATATATATATATATATATAAAATATATATTTCTAAACATCCTATGATGATGTTTGAAGACTGATTATAACAGTTATGAAAAATAGCCAGTATTTGTCTACCTATATATGTGTTAATGTATTTACAGTGTACGTGCTTGTGTTATTAAGTTGTTTAGCATGTGTGTTCAGTTTTCAAAAAAAATACTTTAAAGTAAAGATTTCAGTGACATAAAAGACCTGTAAAATCATATATATATATTAAATGTCCTTAATAAAGCTTAGTATAAAATAGATATGAAGTTTGGCTTATATGAGAAACTATGCTCGTATATTTTTAAAATATAAACTCACTTTAATATTACAGAAAACACCAGATATTGAAAGTCTTAAAAAATCAAAAAGAGAAATATGGCAATGGCTAATTTTGAGAGTGCAAGATCGTATGCAGGTGATCAGAAACCATTTAGGTTTGCACCCCCAGCACAAATCGAAATGTCAGTACCATTTCTAAAAATGTAAGTATTTATTTTATGGTTTAAAAATATTTTTCAGTATTTAGTAGTCCTTGTTAATTTAGTGTATAGTTATAAATATCGTCCTTAATGTTGCATTTTTTAATTTTAATTTTCTATCAAAAAGCCACTTTGAAGGTGATGTTTAATGTGCTTCAAAGCAGCTTAAAGGCAAAAGGGCCCTATAGAAACAGCTGACCTATGTTTAGTACAAGCAACGCTGTATCCTAAAAACCAAAACTGTATTCAATGTAACACTGTTTAGTGAGCATACACTATCTGAAAGATTTTTGAAAATTTTTGAAGGCATTGGCAGTTCTGATTACAGTACTGTACTTTGATTTCTTAAATGGGAATTATTTAAGGTGAATATCTGTTACCTGGAGTTTTAATATTTAAAGTTGTATGCTACTGGTAAAATGAAAGGGTGTAACTGAAATTTGTATAATTTATATAATCATATCCTACAAAGCTTTTTCATTCTCTTTCAACATGTGAAACTTTGGAAATAATATAACACTTATGTGTACTATGTACTTTTAAGCAGGAAAAATACACATAAATATCAACCCTTTTTCAGTGCAGAAGAACATTCCCTTCAATGCTTCCTCAGGCAAGATGGTCTAGGGGAAGCACTCCAGGCAGACTTGGCCTCAGAATAGGTGTGAGCGATGTTGAAGTGGAACCGCCACCAGAAGGAATGACGGAAGAGTATACCACACTGCTACTCCAAAGGCGCCCAGATTTGTAGCTGACCTCACTAAGAGGTTTAATACTCAAGTTGACCTAGTAAGTTTACTGTAGGGGTGTTTCATGTACACACTGAAAGCGGTAGTCTTGTGTTCGTTCTTTTTGTTATCAATATCTTACCATTGTCTTCCTCCTCATGGGTTTTTCTCCATCTCTCTTAAATTCTTATGTTCTTAAAGGTTTTGTTAGTGGGATGGATTGAAAAGGACCTGCCAAGTATGGGCCAACAGGCCAGCTGCAGTGGTCCTCCTTTCTTATGTTCTTATGTTAATTTCCTGACTGGAGAACCAAAATTTCTAGATAATCCTCGGGCAAAACAGTGATAGTGTGAATAAGGGTGACTTTTTTATACAACATGTGGAGTGGAAATACCATACTCGTTAACAAGATTTAGTTGCCTAAAGAATTTATTAATTGCAAAATTGGTCAGTTTTCCTACTGAGAACACTAATAATAAAAGAGTATTGAAAGGTATTCATTCTGATGTTATGTTGCAGTGTCATGATATTTTTAACCAGATGATGAAAGAACGCCTGAGGGAAAGGTAAGCTGATTTTACTGGAAAACTTCCAAACTTTGCAAATTACAAGGTAAAGAAGACATTCCATTTTATGTAATAATTATATTTGCATATCTTATGTTGTGCTCTTGTAAGAAATCAAAACTTCTTTCTCTTTACTTACCAGCTAACTGAAAAATTTTGGATTTATATGCAAGTCATTCTCACATCTTTTTTATATGTGACTTATTTGAACTTTTGTTTGGGACTTACTAAGATGCCTTCCAGCTGTGTTTTTATTTGCTTATTAGCAGTTAAAAAACATTTTTTAGGCTTTTGTATGCCTCTCTAACTTAACCTTTATAATAAACTAGTTCTTTCTGATCACAGGCAATGTTTAGAAAGTGCTCTTAGGAATTTTGTAAGAATATGTATTTTGGGCAGTTTGGAGGGATATATTGTGTATCTTTATACGTATATACTTCTAAACTGTTGTGTTCTGAGCACCTCTGCAAAAACAGTGAGTATGTGTGAGTGAGGTGAAAATGTTGAATGATGATAAAAGTATTTCTTTTGGGGATTTTCTTTCTTTTTGGGGCCACCCTGCCTCGGTGGGAGACGGCCAACTGTTAAAAAAAAAAAAATAAATGTTACAAAGTGAGAATAGGTTGTATATTGCCATACATTACAGTGAACCAACCTTCTTTGTTTCACTCTTCAGTTCTTGAGTAAATAGCACTAGTGGGGAACCCTTGCCTGGAGAGTTTACCTGGATTTTACCCCAGTCAATTCAAGATGAACCAAAGAAATAACTCTCTCATCCCTGGAAGAATGAAAAATAAAACTTGATATAAATTACAACATTCAAAGAATTTTGGAGAATTCATAGGGTGTTAAAAAACAGTTTCTGCTAGGGATGATTTTAGGACAGTGACACACTGATGGTAATTGAGCACCTATCCAATCTCGGACTTAAGGAAGCAGTGCTTCAATGAGAGGGCAGTAAATATAAAAGTGAAATGAGATAGACACAACACAATAAGGAATATTATCAGTTTTTGGCTTCTTGCAGAATTTTTTTTTGTGTTTTTTCAGTTTAAAGTTTACTACAATCATCTCCCCCAAAAAATCCAAGCAAGCTGACCTACCTGAATCACAGTCGCTTCATATGTATGACTTAAATTAGTTATTAATTTCAGGTACAGGAGACTAATTGGAGAGTGGATCCAGTACCAGAGAGACTTATGTGTCGTAAACTTGACCTGGGGGATGTATCACCTGCTAACACTGACAAGTTTATAGAGGCATTACAGTGTTTATGTCAATGGTATACAAACTGACTTTGATGATGGTCACTGTCCTACTTGGCGTGCCCAACTCCGAGGACTTAACAAGTTGTAAAGCTGTGTTTGGTCTCATCCCTGGAGTGGGAGACAAAAAGCCAAGTAACCAGTGTTAATGTTACGGTCCTCGTGCCTGGAACATGATTGAACACAATCTTCTTGTAAGTAAGTATTTTGTTAAAATATGGAATTTTTTTAACCCTACCAATCATCTCCCACCATCATTTATTTAATTAACTGTCTTGGGCCAGAAGCACACTAGCATCACAATTTAGATAGCCCCTCTGAGCTGCATCATCCCCACACCTCCTTTAGTGTGCAGGCACTGTACTTCCTGCTGATTGATTTCATGAATCCCTTCATAAATGTTGATTTGCACTTTTATGCCTATTCTCATACAAAAACTAATGTAGATATTCACAACTTACCCCCAAGTTGGAGATGAAACTAGATGATGTTTCAGTTTTGTCCTGAACCATTACCAAATTACTACATGATAAGGATCCCCTCTGAAAATATTCCTTAGTTTCATCTGCAGTTTTTGAAATGGTGTGAATTGTTATATTTTGGATACACTAAGCAGAATCTAAATTATCTTACATTGATATTAAATTTGAATCTTTAAAGCAGTACAAAAGTTAATTGTGTTGCTTTTTGTTAGCAACATAACCACAACTGTAATAAATTTTACAATTCGTAATTAAAGTTTTAATCTTTTGTTGTTTTTTTCTTAAAAACTTTCACCTTTCTCTCCTTCTTTTTAGATTTCTATTTAAAGTGAATAATAAACTGTATGTAAAAAAAAAGTTAACTTTAACTAAAACAACATTACAGTTAGAGAGGAGCAGGTATTCAAAATCAAAATCAAAATTTTTATTTCTTTGTGTACTATACAACTATAGTTTATGTGTAATAAAGTATTGTTAAGCACAAAGAAAGCCACTATCATGCATGAACATTTAGGGCAGAGCATGCACGAGCATTTTGGGCATTACAGGAGAGAGTATTTCAGGTTGATGGTAAGGAAGTGCCAGGGCCTCTTTTTGACTTTGGACTCCTCATGTTTCACTGTGCTTCACGTCTACTCACCGCCAAGAGTGGCCCTTTCTTTTACCTCTCCAAACTTGAGGGAGCTAATGAGGCTAGAGTTTGGAATAATATATTTTCTTGGACTCAAGAAAAACTGAATATTCCTCAAGGTTTGTGCCATTATTGTATCTTTTCATGTATCCATACCATGTTGTACATGAATGGTGTCCATAGTGGCTGAGGCAGCACGCTGACAATCGGGTATAAAGACATGTAATGCATAGTGAGCCTCACATACCATGTTTTCCGACATATAACGTGTATTCTTTTCCACAAAAAGTCTTGGAAAATCACCCTGCACCTTATATGCTTAAGGTCAGGGTCATGGGTAGTCTTTGGGTTATGCTTTAGCATTTGTTTACTAACGTTATGTTACAACTGCTTTGAAACATCGTCTTATATGCTCGTGCATTTTATATGCTGGAAAATACAGTACCGTACATTGCATGTATGTCTATCTTTTCTGTGTCATAGTTCATTGTGTATTAATATGTTTTGTTAAGCAAGTTTCCTCTGTCATGTAGAATTTTTGACATCATGGTCTAAGTCATGGTATCTCATGTATTTTCCCCAGCATGAAGAGGTTTATCACCTTCCCATGAATATGGTGACAGTATGTCGGAGAATCAAAAATACTCTGGTAAGATTACTGGTGTTTTTTTTCTGTCTCATGATTATGTAAGATGCCGGGTAAATCTTTCTGTCTCATGAACATGTAAGATGACAGGTAAATCTTTCTGTCTCATGAACATGTAAGATGACAGGTAAATCTTTCTGTCTCATGAACATGTAAGATGACAGGTAAATCCTCTGTCTCATGAACATGTAAATACAGGTAAATCTTTCTGTCTCATAAACATGTAAGATGACAGGTAAATCTTTCTGTCTCATGAACATGTAAGATGACAGGTAAATCTTTCTGTCTCATGAACATGTAAGATGACAGGTAAATCTTTCTGTCCATGAACAGTAAAGATGACAGGGAAATCTTTCTGTCTCCCTCAACATGTAAGATGACAGGGAAATCTTTCTGTCTCATGAACATGTAAGATGACAGGTAAATCTTTCTGTCTCTCAACATTAAGATGACAGGTAAATCTTTCTGTCTCATGAACATGTAAATGACAGGGAAATCTTTCTGTCTCAAAGAACATGTAAGATGACAGGTAAATCTTTCTGTCTCATGAACATGTAAGATGACAGGTAAATCCCTTTTTGTCTCATGAACATGTAAAGACAGGTAAATCTTTCTGTCTCATGAACATGTAAGATGACAAGTAAATCTTTCTGTCTCAACATGTAAGTTGACAGGTAAATCTTTCTGTCTCATGAACATGTAAGTTGACAGGGAAATCTTTCTGTCTCATCAACATGTAAAATTGACAGGTAAATCTTTCTTCCATCAACATGTAAGTTGACAGGTAAATCTTTCTGTCTCACAACATGTAAGATGACAGGTAAATCTTTCTGTCTCATCAACATGTAAGTTGACAGGTAAATCTTTCTGTCTCATCAACATGTAAGTTGACAGGTAAATCTTTCTGTCTCATCAACATGTTAAAATTGACAGGTAAATCTTTCTGTGTCATGAACATGTAAGAGACAGGTAAATCTTTCTGTCTCATGAACAGTAAGATGACAGGTAAATCTTTCTGTCTCATCAACATGTAAGTTGACAGGTAAATCTTTCTGTCTTCATCAACATGTAAGATGACAGGTAAATCTTTCTGTCTCATCAACATGTAAGATGTTATGTAACTCTTACAAATTTATATTTATATTTAGTATACACTTCGTATTTTTCCTGTGTTTCTTGGTAGTTTGTATTCCTGTTGTTTCCTTGCCAATTTATTAGGGCCCAGTTTGAGACTGCTGTGGGGGGGGCCATCATTCCTGGAATTATTAATAAATATAATGAAAAACAGTACAAGTATATTTTCAGTTACTTTGTAAATTTCCGTAATGAAAAATTTAATGAGCTAAAGGGAAAATTTAAAACTTTTTTTGCTGTAACTTATTGCCACTACTACTACTACTACTACTACTACTACTACTACTACTACTACTACTACTACTACTACTACTACTACTACTACTACTACTACTACTACTACTACTACTACTACTACTACTACTACTACACTACTACTACTACTACTACTACAAATACTACTACACTACTACTACTACCCACTACACTACTACTACTACTTCTTCTTCTTCTTCTTCTCTTTTTCTTCTTCTTTCCTTCATTCCTTCATTCTACCTTCCTTCATTTCCTTCTTTTCCCTCATCCCTCCCTCTTGCCATTTCGTATCTGCCTTTAGTGTACTCCATTAACTTCATGTTCCCTTTCCTTCCATTTCGTTCTGCCGGTGTCCTTCTCACACTTCTATCTCTTCCCATCTTTTAGGTTTTCCATGTAGTGCTGAATAACCCTGACTAGTATGGTGCTTTCCATTATAATAAATAATAACATGCAGCAGTGGTCATACCATGATGAAAATTCACAATTTCTGTGAAAAAAAAAGGAATTCAAAGTGAACTTGCCAAAGAAAATGGGGAAAAAGGCTTGCAAAAGCTTTTCAGAATCACCGAGGACACTTCAAATAACAGGAAAAAAAAACATGAAAAATGGAAGGGTTAAACTTAGCCATCTCCCACCAAGGTAGGGTGACCCAGAAAAGAAGAAACACTTTCAAACCCTCCCTCGCTTTCCCTCACTGTCTTGTCAGAAGGATGCGATACACGCTCAAAACTACAACTATCCCCCCAACTCCTCTTTCAGAGTGTAGCTTTATGCAACATATTGAAAGCTAATGGCCTCTTACTATTGTAATGACAATTGATTTTGCATCTTCTGTATTTCAGGTTCAATCAAGGCCTGTGTGCTAATTGAAAATATTTTAGCATCATTTGAGATGGAGGAAATACTGTATGAACTACGTAACCATTCACTGGGTCTAAACTGTGGTATTTGGGATTACTCAGCTTCTTTTGTTAACAAGTTTGGTAAGTAACTGACGACAAAGTTCTGTTTGTTGTGTATTAGTAACTGATGACAAATTTCTGGTTGTTGTGTATTTTTATCGATATTGTTTTGTTTATCAGTAACTTGTTTTAAAGTAGATAGTATACTAATTAAATCCAACTTCCCTAGAGATTATCTGTTAGATAAATGAAAAAATGAGATTGAAAATTACGTTAATATTTATTATGAATTTTGGGATGGTGTCCTTCCTTATAGACATTGAGTTAGGGTTTAGCATCATTATTTTCAATCTTTTTTTCTCTTATCTATCTATATCTGTCTATCAATCTGTGTCTTTTAAGGTACTCTATTTTAAAAAATCAGCTCCCAAAATATTTGCACTTCAGAATAAAGTAACCATACAAATGAAATGGTGGCAAATAGAAAGAGAACAAGCTGATGAATTGTTACTTTTTGTGGTATTGATTTTTAAATATTAGCACCTTGTATAATATTTACTATATTTTCTGGCATATAACATGCATGACAGACATATCATAATGGTAAATCAGTTGCTGTATTTAAGGGCTAATGACCGTTTTACTTTACGCTGAACCGTAACCCAAAGTAGGCCTACACTTGACCCCTGACCTTGGCATATAGGCGCAGGCTGATGTTCCAAGAATTTTTTTTTTTTTTTGGGGGGGGGAGCATACCTCATGTGCCAGAAAATATGATATTTTTTTATGGTATAACTGAATAAATATCGGCATTTAATATTTCCTTAACTAGGACATAGGAGTGATTTTGTTCTACCAGATCGTAATAAGTATGTTAACATGCAACGGCACTTTCTGCGTAAGTACATGGACTTGGTCATTCATACTTGTCACAAACGAGGGGCTCACGCTACTGGTGGTATGGCCGCTACCATCCTAGATTCTTGGTAAGTCTTTGCTAGTGGTCTTATATTTTGGATGACAAAGAAAAGCATACGTGTTAGTTTGCATATACAGCCTCTCCTCATTTAATGACGGAGTTCCATTCCTAAGGCCACATCAGTAAACAAATTCATCGCTAAGTGAGGAGCATACTGTAACGGTAGTGGTTTGTGTCAACCATCTTTGATATTGTCTTAATGTCACTTTTGCACCATTTATAAACATTTCTGGT
>NW_026472850.1:0-10930 GCF_026875155.1 Cherax quadricarinatus
GGGGCCCCAGATTTTTTTCACGGGGTGCACACCGACCACTAGACCCATTCCCCTTTGTGGCCTACCAGGCCTTTGGCGCTTGATTTAAGCCGCTGAATTTGTGCGTATAAAAATCAGAAACACTGGCTCGTAAGACATTTTTAACTGGGAAAACAGTCAAAGGGTTATATATTTTAGGGGGGTTGTAATAGAAGTAATGCTAGGGTTTCGGGAGGGGGAGGGGATTAAATTATGGGGAATTAAATAAAAATGGGAATGACACAATACGTTTGTGATGATACTGTGCTTATGGGAGTTTCAAAAGAAAAATTGCAAAGGTTGGGGATGAATTTTGGGAATGTGTGTAAAGGTAAAAAGTTAAAAGTGAACGTAGGAAAGAGAAAGGTGATGAGAGTACAAATGTTTAGATAAAGAAAAATTGGGATATAAAATTTGGGGAGGAGGGTAGGGAAAGAAGTGAATTTTTTTCAATAGTTGGGACTGACTTCAGGGGATGTTTTATAAAGGATAGGTTAATCATGAATTGATGAAGGAAAAAAGGAAAGTGGGCATTGGGTATATGTGGGGGCAAAAAATGTTATTATGGAGGCAAAGAAGGGAATGTATGGAAGTATAGTTACCAACACTTTTATATGGGGTGAAGCGGGGGTTTTTAAATGCGCACAAGGGGTTGGGGGCAGGGGGAAGTCCTGTCTAAAGCAATGTGTGGTGTAAATATTATCAGAAAAATTGGAGTTTTGGAAATTAGGAAAGGTGTGGGGTTTAGCAGAGGGCTAAGAGGGTTTGTTGAGGTGGTTTGTCATTTAGAGAGAATGGATCAAAGTAAATGACAGGAGAGCATATAAACTGTAGGGGAAGGAAGGGGGGGTGGGGGTACCCTCAAAAATTTTTGGAGGGGGGGGGAAAAGGGTGTTGTGGGCGAGGGGTTTGGACTTCCAGCAACGTGCGTGAGGGGTTAGATAGGAGGAATGGAGACATGGTATTTGGGACCTGACTTGTTGGGGTGTGAGCGGGTAAAAATTTAGTGAAGGGATTCAGGGAAACTGGGTTTTTTTATAAACTGGACTTGAGTCCCGGAAATGGGAAGTACAATGCCTGCCTCTAAAGGGGGTTTTTGGGTTTGGCAGTTTGGGGGATATATTGTTATTTTATACTATATACTTTTAAATTTGCATTTTGTGCCCTTTGCAAAAACAGTGATTAGTGTGATGAGGTGAAGTTTGAATTGGAAAGTTTTTTTCTTTTTGGGGATTTTTTTTCTCTTTGGGGCACCCCGCCTCGGTGGGAGACGGCCGACTTGTTGAAAAAAAAAAAATTATCCGTTCCAGACACCCAGAAGTATTAAAACAAAAAAATTTTTTTTACATGAAATATAATGTAGTACATACACAATACAATGGGACATGATGAATGAAACATTAACAGCATAACACTTACCTTTATTGGCAATTCTTTCTGGTGTATGGAGACTGGAGGAGGAGAGAGATTGAATTACTGTTTGGAAGGGGAGTCCCTTCCATCAACACCTCAGGTACCAAGTCCTTTCCAAGGGTCACTTCTCTTCTCTGTTTCTTAATGCCACTAGGACCGAGCTTGAGTCACGGAGCTGTCTTGCTAAAAAAAAGTGTCCAGTGAGCTCTGTTTCTGGCATCTCTTAAAAACTTCCCTAAAATGGGCCAAGACTGTCACTGTACATATTGCGACATGGCTTCTTCTTCCCATCTCTCTTCCTCCTCCTCTGCCAGCAATATTCTGAGCTGTGGTCTGTTGCTGCTCCAGCTGAAGCTCTTGCAACTCCTCAGTGGTTAGCTCTTCGTTGTGGTCCTCCACCAACTCTTCCACGTCTTCCAAACTCACATCCAACCCCATGGAACTCCCCAATGCCACAACAGATTCCACAACTGCCATAGGCTCGTCAGGGTCAGCCCCAAACTGTTCAAAATTCCTCTTGTGGACACAATCTGGCCACAATTTTCTTCAAGCAGAGTTCAAAGTGCTGGTAGTCACTCCCTCCCAAGTCTTACCTATAAGGCTTATGCAATGGAGGATAATGAAGTGATCTTTCCAAAACTCTCTTAGGGTCAAGTGAGTGTCTGAGGTCACATTAAAGCACCTTTGAAACATTACTTTGGTGTAGTTTTTTAAAGTTTGAAATGATCTGCTGGTCCATGGGCTGGAGGAGAGTGGCGGCATTAGGGGGCAAGAACTTTACTATGATGAACCCATATTCCTCCAGAATTAGGTCATCCAAGTTTGGAGGATGAGCAGGTGCATTGTCCATTAGCAGGAGGCACTTCAGATCAAATTTATTTTCCAGGAGGTAATTCTTTCACACTGGGGCAAAACACTTCCTTGAACCACTCGATGAAAATTTTCCCTCGTGACCCATGCCTTATTATTAGCTTTTCAAAACATACACAATTTTACTCTTCATAACATTGTTTTTCTTGAATGCTCTGGGGTTTCAGAATGGTACACTAGTAATGGCTTCACTTTGAAATCCCCACTAGCATTACTACAAAACATGAGTGTCAGCCTGTCTTTCATAGGCTTGTGTCCTGGCAGTCCCTTTTTCCTCCTGAGTAATGTAGGTCCTCTTTGGCATTTTCTTCCAAAAGAGGCCTGTTTCGTCACAATTGAACACTTGTTGTGGTTTTAATTGTTCAGTCTGTATGTACTCCTTGAATTCACTTACGAATTTTGTAGCTGCAATTTTGTCCGAACTGGCAGCCTCACCATGCCTTATCACACTGTGTATGCCACTACAGTCCTTAAATCTCTCAAACCAGCCTTTATTGGCCTTAAATTCACAAATATCAGTACTCGTTGCAGGCGATTTCTTTACGAGATTGTCATGCAACTGCCTAGCCTTTTCACAATAAGCAACTGCATAAGACTATCTCCTGCCAATTGTTTCTCATTGATCCACACCAACAATAACTTCTCAACATCTTCAAGTACTGGCGATCTCATTTTTTTGTCGGCATATTTACCCCTTTGCAACAACAGCTTCCTTGATTTCCTTTTTCTTGGCCCCGATGGAAGCTATGTTTGTATGGGTTTCTAATACATCCTGGCCAGTTCGGCCACACGTACGCCACTTTCATATTGTTCAATGATGTTTTTCTTGATTCAGTTGTATTTCTCCCCTTCTTCACCAAAGGCATGGCACTAGGAGCGGTCTATGGAGCCATGGTAGCTTATTAACTCACTGGTAAACAATGGCACACTGACTGGGAAGGGAGTGTGATGCAGCTCGGGCCGGGAGTACGTGTCCAGGACGAAAGACTATTTGCGCGTCAAACGACGATTCGCGAGTCAATGTTTTGATGAAAAAAATGTTACGATATCCGGAAATTGCGACTTTTGAGCCTTACGAAATACAAGAGTCCACTGTACTAGATTCAGTGAGAATTATTTGTTTAATACATTCAACATTAGTTATTTGTTAAATCAGTTTTGGGCGAAACACAAAATGATATACACCCCAGAATATTCATCATGATAACAATATTAAGTGTTAAGTAAAAGGACACAAGTGAATCGAATGCAGCATTTTATTGCAGTAATGTTTCGCTCTCCAGGAGCTTAGTCAAACCATACTGCTTGACACAGCTCCTGGAGAGTGAATCGTTGCCACAATAAAATGTTGCATTAGTTGCACGTGTCCTTTTACTTAACATTTTTTTTAACATGTCGGCCATCTCCCACTGAGGCAGGATGGCCCAAAAAAGAAACACTTAACATATTGTCCGTAATTCTACCAACATTCATACCAATACGAATGTGTTCTAAGCTCTCCATCACTAATCCTCCCCTCTGTTTTTGTACAACTTACAATTCACACGAGATGCCTCAGGAACCCTAGAAAACAGAACTCTGCAAAAAATAGTTATATTCATAGGAGGAGCACTAAAGCTGCATACAACACTTAAGAAAGTGGAAAGCATTCAGAATCTTTTCAAGAAATTGAAGCACAGGTCCAATTCCTTAGATCAACTCCCCCTCTTCCCCCACCAGCATCAAGGAACCTCCAATGAGGGGGTCAGAAAAATCATATCTACAAGTTTAAGTTCTTCAACATGTAGAAATTCAATGATACTAAGTCAGAAACATAAATACAATGGCCAGTTTCTCTCCTAAACATCCTCACTGATTTTCTCTCTCAGATTTACATTTTCTGCTCCTCCTTCATGCCACTGACTCCACTCCTGTAACTCTACACTTTTATTTTGAACTTAACCCTTAGAACACATTCTTGTGCATTTCCCAATGAACCATCTTATAATCTACATGAAAATCTCATGAAACTACTAACCAGATGTAACATTAGAGGCAGAATTTGGAGATTTGGGCAATGACACAGAGTTTGGTATAGTTGTGGTAGTGGTGCTAGTTGCTGTCGCTCCACTAACATTACCATTCATTTTGGTTGTCGTTATCTGATCACGAAAAGTGGATACACATATTAATGTTAAGATGTAACCGCAGTGTAGAATAGCATTAGGTGAATACTAGAAGTGGTTTAATCAAATAAGGGTGAATAAGGGAGGAATCTAGGTCTGCTCTCACAATGAACATTGTATTACAAATTTATACACGTTAAACCCCTAAATTTGCAAGGGAAAAGTTCCTAAAGATCCGAGAAATCTCAAATCTGCGAATACTACTATATTCTGACAGTACAAATTGCTCTTCAAGATTTGTTTCATACAGATATTAAAAGGAATGTCAATAAAGAAGAGATTTTTGGGCATGGGAAACCCAGTGAGCATTTTTTGAATAAAATCATTTGATTGACTGCAATTTAGGTTGTGAACCTAGCCAAAACATAATAACATAGAGGAAAAAACTTGTATAATAGAAGTTACTTGCTGGAAAAACATTAATTAATTGAAAAATGCAAATTTGGGTGTTCAATGGTAATCTTAAAACCATATGTCTCCAATCTTCCTTCATATTTATTCCCCAACTTCTCTCCCTGCAACTTTCCCAATTCCATCCCTCATTCTTCCCCTACCCTCTCTCTCTATTTCCTTCTCTTTCTTCTTAGCCCTCCATCTTTTTGTTTCTATCTGCTGAAGTGTATTGCAGTCGGTAGGTTTTTACCACAAGGATTGAAAGTGCACAAACTATATTTTAGCCCATATTTACTTCAAATTCTAATTCATGATGGTGATATGTCTACTAAAGATTCATAATTCATAGTTATACAAACTATGAAGGATAAACTCCCATTTCTATGTTCATTTTAGTCTGAATACAGATTATAAACCTATAGATGCAAAAATTCCTATATTCACTGTATATAATGATAGCATAATTGAGTGATGGTATAACACACTGACTCTCAGAAGTTTTCTGTGAGCCAAAGCACATATTTCCTTAAGACACTTGGAAAGAAAACTAAACTTTGGAAAAAAAAGATGTATCTCACTAATGTAGTCTACTTGACTCTTGGAGGTGGAAAGGGCAGTGCCTGCACTCTGAAGGAGAGATGGGATATTAGATTATGAGGGTAATCTGAACTGTGATGACAACACATATCTAGCAAGACAGTGAATGAATGAATGATTGGTTACAATAATATGTTTCATATTATTTTTTGGTGACTACCTTGATGGGAGATGGCTGATGGGTAAAAAAATAAAATATAGAATACCCTGTGAAACTACACTTGATTAAAGTGATTTAACATACAACATGCTTAGCATGGACCAGTATGCCTCCCTTCATATTTATAATACAACATAATTTCTCCTTCTAGGTAGTAGGTTGGTATACAGCAACCACCCAGGGAGGTATTACCGTCCTGCCAAGTGAGTGTAAAACGAAAGCCTGTAATTGTTTTACATGATGGTAGGATTGCTGGTGTCCTTTTTTTCTGTCTCATAAACATGCAATATTTCAGGTACGTCTTGCTACTTCTACTTACAACTTAGGTCACACTACACATACATGTACAAGCATATATATACACGCCCTCTGGGTTTTCTGCTATTTTCTTCTAGTTCTTGTTCTTGTTTATTTCCTTTTATCTCCATGGGAAGTGGAACAGAATTCTTCATCCGTAAGCCATGCGTGTTGTAAGAGGCGACTAAAGTGCCGGGAGCAAGGGCTAGTAACCCCTTCTCCTGTATAAATTACTAAAATTAAAAAGAGAAACTTTTGTTTTTCTTTTTGGGCCACCCTGCCTCGGTGGATACGGCCGGTTTGTTGAAAGAAGAAGAATATTTCTTCCTGAGATTAATAACCTTCTGCAAAGGTTAAATATAAAGATTTTGCAGTCACATGACTCAAGCAGCTGTCTACCATTTTGTTGGTCAAATACATAATTTCCATTTAATAGTCAATAAATTATAAAGTCAAAACATGACATACAGATGTTATTAGCATACAGACTATGCATATATCATTAACAGTATATTTAGTATAGCCATAACTAAGCCTACATATTTGAAACTACAGCCAGTTTAAATGTTCGATTACTTCTCCTCCTTATTATGCTTGCTCTAAACAGCAGGAGGTCTGAATGAAATATACTTGTGTATGAAACCAGACACAATTTTTTTTTTTCAACAAGTCGGCCATCTCCCACCGAGGAAGAAAAAAAAATTAAAGTTAAACTTTCGTCAACTTCCTTTCATATAGGCCCCCAGACAAAGTCAATAACTTAGTTAAGCTAGCAGTAAACATAGTGATGAACATAATTTTGGTGTCTCAAACAAAAGTTTCAAAACCATTGTAAGAAAAGATCTAGTACATGAGTTGAAAGTAGAACAGTATAGACAAGAACCAACCAATGTATTGCTTATCAATTTGAAATTTGTATAGTAATATCATGCCCATGGTGTAAGACAGAAGACTACAAATATACTTGTCACTGCTAGACTAAGGCTAGGCAATAAGGATCTCACACAGAGCAGTTTGTATGGAGAGGCCAACAATGTAAACAAAAGGTGTGTGGACAGAGACAGGGGCCATACCCTAGAATAATATATTTTATTATGTCCAAACATCTACTTTAGTGATAAAACATCCGATATTTTGTAATAACTAGCTGAATGAACGTGGAAATCTGAGTGTTAATCAAACTTGAATTAATAAAATGGAGTCAGGCATTACAGCAGCCAGTGTGTGAGGAATTATATGGCATCAAGAAACAGCATCTGACATCTGTAATAGCAAGGACAAACTTAGAGAATATGCTCTTAAGTTTAGTTCTCCACAACCATCCACAAGAGAATAATCTAGAAGGATGGTTTTAACAGGAATTTTTTTTTTTTTTTCAGGTAAACTTCAACTACAAGTAAAAAGAATTAGTAGTAGAGCCACTTTCTGATTATGGATTGGTTAACCACATCCTTACAGCACCTCCAGGAAACCAGCAAAAAAATCCTCTTTCATGCTTTAAGGGCATGAGGGCTGAAGGCATGTGCAGTAGCATGGGAGTTACAATCCCCTGATACATTTTTTCACAGAAAAGAAGGGTCAAGTTTTTTTTTTAGTGGTATTCAAGCCACAAGTAGATTTTTCGTTCTTGAAGATATACAATATCCTGTCCTGGCTTATATATTTCCTGTTCTTTATGATATCTTTGAACTTAGGAAGATATTCATTTTCTGGCCTGTAATCTGCTGATTCAATTTCTTCCATGATCTCAACATTGTGCAGGATGTACATACTATCAAACCCTGCCCTACTTGGAGCAAAGAACTGTGCAATACCACTTTCTCACTATAAGAATCAAAAAAAAAATTCTCAATTTTCAACTGGTTCTTTCACATATGATAGGCCTCTTCAATGGGACTCCTTTACTGTATGTCCTCAAGCCACACACAATGAGGGGAGTCTCTATATCCACAATGTTGAGACAAAAAGCTGAAACTACATCAGTACAAACTGGACTACTGCTTACCAGTTTCCCCTAATCTGCTCCTCCTCATTCATAAAGTAGCTCACAGATGATTCATTAATATTAAACTGCCTTATCACCAAGGAATGCAAGTCACCATAAGTGTATTTAACAATCTAACTTTTCAGCCAATTTCATCAAGCTCCAAATTCTCAAGGGTCCAGACTCATTCCTCATTATTCTTGCACACAGCAGATATGACAGCTAAGTAATATTCATAACAGCAAATAAAGGAGGGTAGTCATGTGGATGAGAATGAGATGGATAGTCTTATTTGCAACAGAAAAAGTTCTAAACACTGAAGAGTCAGTGAAATTACAGTGCTCTTATGCAAACAGCTGACAGACAATAAAACAATGCATTTCTAATGTCTTTGGGTTTGGCTAAATTATCCATATTTCATATCTTAGTAAGGATAATACACCTTTATCAAATTTTCACTTGAACAACTGTATAGCACACAAAAAAATGTCATGTGCATGTATTACCAAGAAATTCATCATTACCTGGAGAGGGTTTCAGGGTCAACGCCCCCGCGGCTCAGTCCAAGACCAGGCTTCGTGATGGATCAGGGTCTGATCAACCAGGCTGTTACTGCTGGCCGCACGCAATCTGACGATACGAACCACAGCCTGGTTGGCCAGGTACTGACTAAGTTCCTGTCCAGTGCCTTCTTGACAACAGCCAGAGGTCTACTGTAATCCCCCTTATGTATGCTGGGAGGCAATTGAACAGTCTTGGCCCCGGACACTTACTGTGTTCTCTTTATCTTTATCTGCTTTTCATTGGGGGTATATTGCATCTCCTGCCAAGTCTTTTGCCTTCATAGAGTGATTTTTGTTGCAAGTTTGAATGAATGTAAAAATAAACCCTCAATATAAAATGACTACTAAGGTAGCAAGTGGTGTCCAATAATGACGATGGAAGTGGAGAGAGAAAAGATAGTTTTTTTCATAATAGTAACAATAATGATTCCTTCTGTGACAATGAACATAGCCCAGCATTTTCTGAATCAACTGACTTAAAGGATTTTGTTCCATTACATATAAGTCCACTACATGAGGGTTTATTGTATCTTATGTAAACAAAATTCAAACTAGCAGTGCAGCAGTCCTGGGAATACTACCTTTGTTTTAACTATTACACTACAGAGGACCACAGAGAATCCTAGCCAGGAACTGATGTTACCTGGACAGGCTGGTGAAAGTCTCAACTGCAATTCCATTTACAAGATTTTACAGAAAGCCCTTGATCTGGCTAGCAGCTTGTATGAGCTCTAACTCTTGTCCATCAATGTTAATATCACTGTATTGTACAGTACTGAGAAAGACAAGTAAAAAGAATGTAAACAATTTTAAGACTATAGGACTGTTTCAAACAGGGGAGTTGTTTCAACACAAACTAATGTGGGATGACTGGGGCTACACAATGACACAGTACAATGATTTCACAAAATACCACAAGGCTTGCAGGCTCTTCTCTAACTAGAGATTGCAATGCATGACAAAAGATGTATCAAATAAGGTGGTCTGAATTTACTAAAAACTGATGAAAAATTATCATTTTGTGAGAGGCAAATTCATTCATGTGTAGTCTCTGTACCCCTTGTATTGTTTCCCACTGACTTGATAAAGCTCAGGAAAGAAAAAACCAGCTAAGCTGTCTCATTAGTTAGTTTCTTGTAATTTTACAAAGAAAAAAAATTACCTAAGAGCACAACAAAAGTACCTTTTTGTTTTGCAGGTGGTTTGGGTAGCAATAGGCTTTTTGTACGGTACAGAAACAGGCGTGTTGCCCCCCGTAACAAACTTGCCACCTTTCTTCTTTGCAAGCAGCTCCGGGTGAATCTTGGGCAGAACTCCTCCTGAAGCAATGGTGCATTTCGTAGCAGCTGTCACAAAAATATAGATAAATAGCAAACACAAAAGGAGAAACAGCACATTTTTAACCACTACAGTCATCCCAACAAATTTGTGTCGGGTTATTTTATTATTTTCTTTTAGTCAGGGGAAGCAATAAACCCATAGGGGTGATATAGTGGCTGGGAAATGAAAGGCAATCATATTTGGTCTATGGAAATGGAGAATAAGTCAAACACCTGGATCCAAGAGCCTCTCAAGGACCTTCAAGGGGTTATATTCCTAGAGGTCCCACAAAATTTACAACTGCAAATAATGAAAAATTTTCCACATAATAAATTGTTAGGGCCTTAAGTTTATTTTGTGTTTTTAGAGACCATATCTCAGAAAAAGGCAACAGCAAATAAGAGAGGTGAAAGTTATAAACTAAAGGGAGGGGAAGTTAGGGGAGATATAAGCAACCATTGGCAGAAAGGTGGGCTAGTGCGTGATGGGCTGTAGGAGGGAAAGGGGGGAGGTTGAAGAGGGAAGGAATAGTTCTAAAAATGCAGTGTTAGAATGTGGGGCAGAAGTCTGTGGTAAAAGGAGTGTGGGTGCAGGAGAAAAGAGGAGTGATTGGTGAAACGATGAGGTTTTAGGGTGCGATAAAAGAGAAAAAGACTGCTTATGAGAGGTTTTTACAAAGCAGAAGTGATAAAAGAAGGGCAGAGTTATATGGAGAGTAAAAGAAAGGTGAAGAGAGTGGTGAGAGAGTGCTAAAGGAGAGCAAATGATAGAGTGGGGGAGGCACTGTCAACAAAATTTTGCTGAGAATAAGAAAAAAATTTTGAAGCAAGATACAGGTTAAGAAAGCCTAGGGAATGAATGGGGCTGTCAGTTAAAAAAAGAGTAGGAGTTAGTAGATGGGGAACTGGAGGTATTGGGGAGATGGTGGGAATTTTGAGGCCCTTTTAACCCTTTCAGGGTTTCGGCTGTACTAGTACGGCTTACGTGCCAGTGTCCATGACGTACTAGTATGGGATAAATTCAGCGCTTTCAAATCTAGTGAGAGAAAGCTGGTAGGCCTACATATGAAAGGAATGGGTCTATGTGGTCAGTGTGTGCATACAAAAAAATCCTGCAGCACACAGTGTGTAATGAGTAAAAAAAAACCCTT
>NW_026472851.1:0-5000 GCF_026875155.1 Cherax quadricarinatus
TTTTAATTTCGCCGGGGAAGGGTTGCCGCGCCAGGAGAAATTACTTCATTATTAACGCTTATATCAGCTTATATATCAACTCTACAGCTTATTTATCTATCAGAATTGATCTAATATGATATAAAAAACCCACTCTAAATAACATACAAACATGTTATATACTCTAGACTGAAAAAAAATAGGCCATAATATGGCGAAAGATTACGGGAATATTCGATAAATAGAGTTACTGCTCTCCATGTCTTTTTCCGTGTCGTATTCTTTGGTCTCTGAGAAAGAGAAAACGGTGTTTTGAAGGGGAAATTTAACTGCATTTAGAACATCAGTTTACTAAGAAATACACCCAAACAAACGCGATTTTCGCGAAAGAAAAAATTTTTTTTTGAGACGGGGGGCCCGGGCGGGTTCTAGGCCTATATCTCGGAAGTAACTTATTCACCTTCAATTCCTATTTTCGCATTTATTACTTAAATTAAATGGAATAATATTCACAGAAATTGTAGAATAATGATTTCTCTAATGTGTGTAACGTAATTTGGAAATATTCCAAATACTTTCGGAGTTATGTGGGAGTAAAGGGCAGATTTTTAGCAGTATTCCAGGAACTAAAAAAATATTTTTTTTTTTTTAAATAAAGATATGTTATTTAGAGAAAAGGCGTTGCCTAAACTTCGTATAAGCATTGCTCTCTCGGCACCAAGTGTCCAAACAACCTTACGATGTCCCATATAGGAATAAATAGTCCCCAAAGGGCATTTTTCAGCAAATCAGCCTTTTTCAGTCTTTTCTCAGTTGTCGTTTGAGGTATATTTTTGATAAATATTTTCAAGAAAGAGTGAAAACACTTTGTCTAGTTCAGCTATCAAAACTTTGTGGGCCCAGTCCCTGGACCCATTACGTACCTCTGTAATCTGTAAATACCTTTGTAACTTGTCATGATTGTGACCAGACTTACCTGGAGTTCATTACCTTTGTAAATTGTGAGTTCATTACCTTTGTAAATTGTGAGTTCATTACCTCTGTAACTTGCTCAGCTATCAAAACTTTGGAGTCCAGTCCCTGGACCAATTATGTACCTCTGTAATCTTTTGACTACCGCCCACAGGATGGGTATGGGGTGCATAATAAACATATTAAACTAACTAACTTGTGTACCAAAACTGGAGGAAATCGGACGGTAAACAAAAAAGCTACATTTTTGGGCCCGAGTACCCCCTTATCTTCGACTATTTCCTCAATGAATTTATTGTCCAACTGTTCTTGTATGATATTATCATAGACAGTCAGTAGCTCTGGATTCTTCCTGAGCTCATGTATTTGTGCTTTCATTTGTCCGAAAGCCATGCGATAATTGCTAGGCAGATGTGATGGATTTAATTTCCATGGTAACCTAACCCAGTACTGTCCATCTTTATATTTGACAGTGTCCAAATATTGGTTATAAGTCTGAGACTCTTGTGTGCTTGGTTTATTTACATCAATACCTATCGCATCTAACTCCCACAACTTATCAACTGGTTCATTCATTTCTTCCAGTAATGATAATTTTTGCTGTGGTTACTGATCAGCGGTTATTCTCGTAACTAGTACATTTTCCACTGAATCAATATCAGCTTTTTTCCCCCACTTTGAGAGGGAATGGGACCACATTTTCATGTGGCCTCCTGCTGTTTTCAGCAAGTGAACATCATGTTTACTTATTTATATTTTGCACAAAAAGTGATAATAATCACTTTCCAATGATTAAATCAATTGGACTAATTGTGTCCGTCTGAAAGTCAGGACAGGCTAATTTGGACCTTAGCTGCTTTCAGTGCTGCAACTGTTTCTTTTAATCCCTGGATCTGCACAGACTTAGGCAAATCATCTACTACCACAGCTTCTACTGTCTTTTTCCTGTTTCCTAGACCAACAGTGATTCTGGCTAGGTCATATATCTGTTTACCAGAATTGTGGAAAAAAACCAGCTATATCTAACTGTACTTTGGCATAGGGTTGTTTATTCAGTTTCTGCAACACTGTTTCTTCTTATGAAGGACCTTTGTGAGCCTTGATCAAATAGTGTTAGCACATTGGTTTTGTGTAATTTATTAGATAACTCAACTCGAGCTATCGGGAGAGCAGTTGTTTTAAAAACTTATCTCTCACATTTAATGCTGTTGCTTGTTGACTTCCTGATTCTGTGGAAGTCTTCTGCTGTTCAGCAAAAGTATTTGGGCATAATGCTGTATGATGCATACCCTTGCATTTAAAACACTTCTTCAGTGAGCATTTACCTCCCTTGTGTTCACCTAAACACTTGATGCACCTTTTCAGCTGATGAACACGTTGTTTACGTGCCTCCAATGATGTGTATTGACTACAATACTCTGCCCAATGTGTTCCATCACAAAGTACACATTTTGGAGTACGTTTATGTATGACAGTCTGTTTACTGTCTGTTGTATTCACAGCTTGATAAATGCCTATATGGGATTTCCCATTCTGTGGTTTAGTGGGAGTAGGTATACTCTTTTTATACTGAGTTGAAGGTTTGTTATCCACTGGATTTGTGGATTCTTCTTCTTGTCTCGTTGCTTGCATGCATGAAACTATTGTTTGAAAACCATGCTAATTTCTTCACAAGTGAAATAGCGTTTATTGAACATAATATTTAATCGTTTCAATATTTGTGGTGACAACTTATCTTGTACAATACCACTGATAAACCAATCACATTGTCTTAGGTCATATTTAGCACCTAGAGATCTGAGACTATTGTCTAATGTGATTCTAAATGCCTGTAAGTCTTAAAAACAATGTTTGGGTGGCTTCAAACTTGATATTAAGACTGCATGTCTAACTCTAGCCTTGTCATCATCGAAGTAATTGTCTGCTAAGACACGTAAGGCTATTTGATAATTGCCTTTGACCACCGGAAATGACTTAATCAGTTCATAGGGTTCGCCCTTCACAAGACATTTAAGATAATTGAACTTAGCAATCTCATCTATGTCAGTTCATGAATTTACTATGGATTGAAAACCACTAATGAATTCTTCATAATTATGACCTTGAAAAATAGGTAATGACAATGTAGGTAAGCTTGGTAATGGGACACTTGTTGTTACAGGTGTAACAGGTGTTTGACCACTAGTTACAGTAGGTCACTGTGACAGAGTTTTACGGCAGATAGCCTGTACTCCTGTCCACCTTAATTGTTGATTACTAAATGAATCCAAAACATTTTTAATTTCATCCTCAGATGGGTCTGACTCAAGAAAATTCTTTTCATAATGTGTATAGTCTGAATTAATTATTTCCAGACGTTGTGTAAGTAATTCAAATTTTACCTCAAGATATCAAAAATCTATGTTTGTATCTTGAGTTAATCCTATACAGACTGAAATTAGATTTTCTAATTGTGTAATCTTAGTCTGTAAAGAATGAAACTGAGTTTTCAAACAGGCCATTTTAATAGTATACTAAAAATTCCAGCACCACACTTAGAGTGTTTAAAAAACACTGTACTGCTATAAACAGCTGAGTTTTTGTTATGCTTAAGTCAGCAATAATCGAGTCAGACACTACTGACCCACTAAGCTTAACCTCAGGGTCAATGACCATGAAGGGTACAGGGTACATGTGTCTGGTGTTTATGGCTTGAGTTTGCTGTGTCAGCCTGACAACGATGATTAATCGTAAATAACGATGTTATACACTTCATTCACTATACACTATAAATGTCACTGTATAACTGTAAATCACACGTGAATATTACTTACACATATATAAATTTCACTGTTAATATATATTTGAAAGCTAAAACTTTATTTTATAAGTTCCTTAAAATAACAGGTAGATCTATAAGAAACAAATTTTAAACAATTCTTGTCTCTTAATTTCTGTCTATAAACATTATAAACACTATGTGTATATACACTCAGACAAACTGAACATCAGTTGGGTTGTTGTCTTAGTCAGCGATTTTCGAGATTGGAGCAGTGGATGCAGGGTGCCATTCCCCGTTTTCTTGTTGGGTGAGTCACTCAGCTCCCGTTTTCTTTGGGTGAACGCTGGGTGAGCTCCCGTTTTCTTTTGGCTGCCCATTCTCTGTGACTGAGTCTGGAGGGACTCATTTATACTGATTTATATTGTAAAACACTAGTTTTACAGCTTTTTTCGAAGGACCTTGGCTCATAGGTTATTTGTACACTGTAGTACAACATATTTGGACTACAGTGTGGCCTTTATCCGGTTCGAGCACGACCAAAATGTTGAGAAATGGCATTACCAGCTAAGTTTGTACTTAACTTAGAAAGACAGCTCATCGCCTGCACAGCCGCCCCTGCAGACGAGGTCTTGAGAAGCTGTCGAAGTCATCTCTCAACGGGCTGTAAATGAGTTATAATTTGTAAGATTATAAATTACCCCTAGGGGGTGTTATGTCAGCATATTTCATTCACTGATTGCTGACAAATTACATACTTGTTTAAACTCAAAAGTCCGCACCTTACTGCCGACTATAGGTTGATTATAAACTCCTTGCGACTCAAGAACTGCGCAGTCCCCTGTACTACAAGAAATTCGTAACCTACCTTGCTCTTGTAGCGTGAGCTATGGTGTTTTCATACCTTCGACAGGGATCAGGGGACTTGATAGAAGCTGAAGTGTCCTTGGATGTCCCGCTTCCATAGTCTAAGAATACGCACACTGGCACACTATGTTCCACAAGATTTGTCTTTATTATTCACAGTCTTATCACTAAAGAAGCTGATCACACTTCTCTTAAGTGTTTTAATTGTGTTTTATGAGACACTTTGTTCACACTAACGCACAGATTTGTTCTTTTTCCCGGGTTTTCCTGGCATCAGTGTCACTCTCAGTAGAGTCAAAAGTAATCTGAAGATGCCACAGCACCCCACACCGTTACTGCCCCTTGCACAAAGGAAAAGCTGACATAAATACTTTTTTCTTCCTTGCCACTTCCTCCCTGAGGCAAAGCAGAATGTTTTGATTCT
>NW_026472851.1:7500-11650 GCF_026875155.1 Cherax quadricarinatus
TGTCTTCAACTTCCAATTGTGGCCTCTTGTTTCTGTGTCCCCTCCCTGGAACATCCTGTCTTTGTCCACCTTGTCTATTCCACGCAGTATTTTATGTGTCGTTATCATGTCTCCCCTGACCCTCCTGTCCTCCAGTGTCGTCAGGCCGATTTCCCTTAATCTTTCTTCATAGGACATTCCCCTTAGCTCTGGAACTAACCTTGTCGCAAACCTTTGTACTTTCTCTAGTTTCTTGACGTGCTTTATCAAGTGCGGGTTCCAAACAGGTGCTGCATACTCCAGTATGGGCCTGACATACACGGTGTACAGTGTCTTGAACGATTCCTTACTAAGGTATCGGAATGCTGTTCTCAGGTTTGCCAGGCGCCCATATGCTGCAGCAGTTATCTGGTTGATGTGTGCTTCCGGAGACATGCTCGGTGTTATACTCACCCCAAGATCTTTTCCTTGAGTGAGGTTTGCAGTCTTTGGCCACCTAGCCTATACTCGGTCTGTGGTCTTCTGTGCCCTTCCCCTATCTTCATGACTTTGCATTTGGCAGGATTAAATTCGAGAAGCCATTTGCTGGATTAGGTGTCCAGTCTGTCCAGGTCTCTTTGAAGTCCTGCCTGGTCCTCATCAGATTTAATTCTCCTCATTAACTTCACATCATCTGCAAACAGGGACACTTCTGAGTCTAACCCTTCCATCATGTCGTTCACATATACCAAAAATAGCACTGGTCCTAGGACCGACCCCTGTGGGACCCCGCTCGTCACAGGTGCCCACTGTGATACATCATTACGTACCATGACTCGTTGTTGTCTCCCTGTCAGGTATTCTCTGATCCATTGCAGTACCCTTCCTGTTATATGCGCCTGATGCTCTAGCTTCTGCACTAATCTCTTGTGAGGAACTGTGTCAAAGGCCTTCTTGCAGTCCAAGAAGATGCAATCAACCCACCCCTCTCTCTCGTGTCTTACTTCTGTTATTTTATCATAAAACTCCAGAAGGTTTGTGACACAGGATTTGCCTTCCATGAATCCGTGCTGGTTGGCATTTATACTCTTGTTCCGTTCCAGGTGCTCCACCACTCTCCTCCTGATAATCTTCTCCATAATTTTGCATACTATACACGTCAATGACACAGGTCTATAGTTTAGTGCCTCTTTTCTGTCTCCTTTTTTAAAAATGGGAACTACATTTGCCGTCTTCCATACCTCAGGTAGTTGCCAAGTTTCCAGGGACGTGTTGAAGATTGTGGTAAGTGGCACGCACAACATATCTGCTCCCTCTCTAAGGACCCACGGGGAGATGTTCTCCGGTCCCATTGCCTTTGAGGTATCGATGTCCCTTAGCAGTTTCTTCACCTCCTCCTCATCTGTATCTATGTCGTCCAACACTTGTTGGTGTATTCCTTGTTGGTGTCCCCATCTGGTTTGTCCCCCCAGAGTCCTTCCTGACTCTACTGTAAATACTTCCTTAAATCACGTGTTGGGCTCCTCACATACCTCTTGATCGTTTCTTGTGAGTTCTCCACCTTCTTTCCTCAGCCTTATCACTTGGTCCTTGACTGTTGTCTTCCTCCTAATGTGGCTATACAGCAGTTTCGGGTCAGATTTGACTTTCGATGCTATGTCGTTTTCATACTGTCGCTGGGCCTCCCTCCTTATCTGTGCATACTCGTTTCTGGCTCTTCTACTAATCTCCTTGTTTTCCTGGGTCCTATGCCTCCTGTACCTTTTCCATTCTCTGTTGCACTTAGTTTTTGCCTCCCTACACCTTCGGGTAAACCAAGGACTCGTTTTGGTCTTCCTATTATTTCTGTTTCCCTTGGGAACAAAACTTTCCTCTGCCTCCTTGCACTTTGTTGCCACATATTCCATCATCTCGTTTACTGATTTTCCTACCATTTCTCTGTCCCACTGAACCTCCTGCAGGAAGTTTCTCATACCTGTGTAGTCCCCCCTTTTATAGTTTGGCCTGACCCCTAAAGTTCCTGTTACCTTCTCCACTTGTAACTCTACTATATAATCAAAACTCAGCACCACTTGATCGATAGCTCCAAGGGGCCTCTCGTAAGTGATGTCCTCAATGTCTGAACTGCTCAGGGTGAACACAAGATCCAGTCTTGCTGGCTCATCCTCCCCTCTCTCTCTGGTTGTGTCCCTGACATGTTGATGCATGAGGTTTTCAAGTACCACATCCATCATCTTGGCTCTCCATGTTTCGGGACCCCCATGTGGCTCCAGGTTTTCCCAGTCGATCTCCCTGTGGTTGAAATCGCCCATTACCAGTAACTTTGCTCTGCTCGAGTGAGCTCTTCTTGCCACCTCAGCCAGTGTGTCCACCATCACCCTGTTGTTTTCTTCGTACTCCTCTCTTGGCCTCCTGCAGTTCTGTGGTGGGTTATACATCACTCCAATGACTACTTTATGTTCTCCAGACTGAATTGTACCTACAATGTAGTCTCTTTCTCCAATCATGTTCATGCCTTCCATTTCCTCAAATCCCCATCGGTGTTTTATGAGCAGTGCAACCCCTCCTCCCCCTCTACTCCTTCTATCTTTCCTCAGGATCTGATATCCCATTGGAAGATTGTGTCTGTTATTGTCTCAGCGAGTTGTGTGTGTGTGTTACTCACCTATTTGTACTCACCTATTTGTGGTTGCAGGGGTCGAGTCCTAGCTCCTGGCCCCGCCTCTTCACCGGTTGCTACTAGGCCCTCTCTCCCCGCTCCATGAGCTGTGTGTGTGTGTGTGTGTGTGTGTGTGTGTTGTGTGTGTGTGTGTGTGTGTGTGTGGTGTGTGTGTGTGTGTGTGTGTGTGTGTGTGTGGTTGTGTGTGTGTACTCACCTTATTTGTGGTTGCAAGGGTCGATTCACAGCTCCTGGCCCCGCCTCTTCGCTGATTGCTACTAGGTCCTCTCTCTCCCTGTCCCATGAGCTCTATCATATCTCTCCTTAAAACTATGTATGGTTCAAGCCTCCACTACGTCACTTTCTAGGCTATTCCACGGCCTGACTACTCTATGACTGAAGAAATACTTCCTAACATTCCTTTGATTCATCTGAGTCTTCAACTTCCAATTGTGACCTCTTTTATCTGTGTCCCTTCTCTGGAACATCCCGTCTTTGTCCACCTTGTCTTATCCGCGCAGTATTTTATATTGTCGTTATCATGTCTCCCCTGACCCTCCTGTCCTCCAGTGTCGTCAGGCCGATTTTCCTCAACCTTTCTTCGTAGGACAATCCCCGTAGCTCTGAGACTAATCTTGTTGCAAACCTTTGCACTTTCTCTAATTTCTTGACGTGCTTGACTAGGTGTGGATTCCAAACTGGTGCTGCATACTCCAGTATGGGCCTGACTTAAATGGTATACAGTCTTAAACGAATCCTTACTGAGGTATCGGAACGCTATCCGTAGGTTTGCCAGTCGCCCGTATGCTGCAGCAGTTATCTGATTGATGTGCACCTCAGGAGATATGCTCGGTGTTATACTCACCCCCAGATCTTTTTCCTTGAGTGAGGTTTGCAGTCTTTGGCCATCTAAACTATATTGTGTCTGAGGTCTTCTTTGCCCTTCCCCAATCTTCAAGACTTTGCATTTGGCAGGTTAAATTCAAGGAGCCAGTTTGCTGGACCAGGCTTGTAGCCAGTCAAGGTCTCTTTGTAGTCCTGCCTGATCCTCATCCGATTTGATTCTTCTCATTAAACTTCGCATCATCTGCAAACTAGGACACTTCTGAGTCTATCCTTCCGTTATGTCGTTCACATATACCAAGAACAGCACAGGTCCTAGACTGACCCCTGTGGAACCCCGCTTGTCACAGGCGCCCACTCTGACACCTCGTCGTGTACCATGACTCGTTGTTGCCTCCCTGTCAGATATTCTCTGATCCATTGTAGTGCCTTTCCTGTTATGTGTGCCTGATCCTCGCTTTTGCAGTAAACCACTTGTGAGGAACTGTGTCGAAGGCCTTCTTGCAGTCCAAAAATATGCAGTCGATCCACCCCTCTCTCTCTGTCTTACTTCTGTCACCTTGTCAAAAACTCTAGTAGGTTTGTGACACAGGATTTTCCTTCCCTGAAAACCGTGCTGGTTGTCAGTTATACACTTGTTTCTTTCCCCGGGGCCCCCCACTCCCTCCTGATGATCTTCCCATGAAACTT
>NW_026472852.1:0-22500 GCF_026875155.1 Cherax quadricarinatus
GGAAATGGAAAAAGGGAAGACGTCTCATCTCTGCCTGGCCCATCTGGGTAATCTGTATTTTAGCGAGCCCTTTAAAATAGGAGGGATGTGGGTGGCCTTATGTTATTACAAGGCCAATTTGTCAAAATCCCACTTGGATCACTTCGGGACAGCGTGAAACAAACTTTTATGACAAGACGGGCAGAAAGAGCAACTTCACTCGGCTGTTCCCTTCTCCAAACATCACTCCCTCTGAGATATACATACCAGGATGACTCGGTATGGAACACATTCTACAGCTAATGATGTCAAAAGGAAAAACTCAGTGATCAAAGAAAATGCTGGCCAAGATGGCTCCAACTTCATCCTGTTCCTATTGTATGTCTCATAACAAAAAAGCTTTCAAATGAGCTGATGTAGGTAACAGCTCTTAGCTTGCCCAATAAAGTTGGAATCCTTTTCCTGTAAAAACTGTTTAATAAGCTGGATCCTTAAACCCTTTTCAAACCTGTTTTAAAAAAAAAAAAAAAAAAAAAAAAAAAAAAAAAAAAAAAAAGAGAGAGAGGGAGAAGCCGGGGAAGGGAGAGAGGGGGGCAGAGCCGGGGGAAGGGGAGGGGGAGGAGATGCCGGGGAAAAGGAGAGGGAAACAGAAGCCGGGAAGAGAGAGAGGAGAGAGAGAGAGAGAGGAGGGAGAGGCGAAACCGGGGAGAGAGAGAGGGGGGGGCAGAGCCGGGAGAGAGAGAGGGAGGTAGAAGCCGTTAGAGAGAGAGAAGTAGAAAAGGAATTAGAAAGGGAGGTAGAAAGGGATGGTAGAAAGGGAGGTAGAAAGGAAAGGTAGAAAGGGAGGTAGAAAGGGAGGTAGAAAGGGAGGTAGAAAGGGAGGTAGAAAGGGAGGTAGAAAGGGAGGTAGGAAAGGAGGGGAGAAAGGGAGGTAGAAAGGGAGGTAGAAAGGGGGTAGAAAGGGAGGTAGAAAGGGAGGTAGAAAGGGAGGTAGAAAAGGGAGGGAGAAAGGAGGTTTGAAAGGGAGGTAGAAAGGGAGGTAGAAAGGGAGGTAGAAAGGGGAGGTTTGAAAGGGAGGTAAAAAGGGAGGTAGAAAGGGAGGTAGAAAAGGAGGTAGAAAGGGAGGTAGAAAGGGAGGTAGAAAGGGAGGTTAGAAAGGGAGGTAGAAAGGAAGGTAAAAAGGGAGGTAGAAAGGGAGGTAGAAAGGGAGGTAGAAAGGGAGGTAGAAAGGGAGTAGAAAGGGAGGTAGAAAGGGAGGTAGAAAGGGAGGTTTGAAAGGGAGGTAGAAAGGGAGGTAGAAAAGGGAGGTAGGAAAAGGGAGGTAGAAAGGGAGGTAGAAAGGGAGGTTTGAAAGGGAGGTCGACAATGGTAGGTAAGCAGAAATAGGGTCGAAAAAGCTACACTTAAATATTTCTTATAGGCGCTCTAAGCACGTAAATGAGCGCCAGTGATGACGTCAGCAGCTTCCTGAGCTCCACCACTTGTCCCACTTGTGTTTCTTAAGCCTGGAACAAGTCCTGCCAGGCCAGGTGTGACAACTGTTAAGCCTGGAACAAGTCCTGCCAGGCCCGGTGTGACAACTGTTTTAAACCTGGAACAAATCCTGCCAGGCAGGTGTTGACAACTGTTAAGCTGGGAAAAAGTTCTGCCAGGCCAGGTGTGACAACTGTTAAGCCTGGAACAAGTCCTGCCAGGCCAGGTGTGACAACTGTTAAGCCTGGAACAAGTCCTGCCAGGCCAGGTGTGACAACTGTTAAGCCTGGAACAAGTCCTGCCAGGCCAGGTGTGACAACTGTTAAGCCTGGAACAAGTCCTGCCCGGCCGGGTTTGGACAATGTTAAGCCTGGAACAAGTACTGCCAGGCCAGGTGTGACAACTGTTAAGCCTGGAACAAGTCCTGCCAGGCCAGGTGTGACAACTGTTAAGCCTGGAACAAGTCCTGCCAGGCCAGGTGTGACAACTGTTAAGCCTGGAACAAGTACTGCCAGGCCAGGTTTTGTGGGCAACTGTTAAGCTGGAACAAGTCCCGCCCGGCCAGGTGTGACAAACTGTTTTAAACCTGGAACAAGTCCCGCCAGGCCAGGTGTGACAAATGTTTTAAACCTGGAACAAGTACTGCCAGGCCAGGGGTGTGACAACTGTTAAGCCTGGAACAAGTCCTGCCAGGCCAGGTTTTGACAACTGTTAAGCCTGAAACAAGTCCTGCCAGGCCAGGTGTGACAACTGTTAAGCCTGGAACAAGTCCTGCCAGGCCAGGTGTGACAACTGTTAAGCCTGGAACAAGTCCTGCCAGGCCAGGTGTGACAACTGTTAAGCCTGGAACAAGTACTGCCAGGCCAGGTGTGACAACTGTTAAGCCTGGAACAAGTCCTGCCAGGCCAGGTGTGACAACTGTTAAGCCTGGAACAAGTCCTGCCAGGCCGGGTTTTGACAACTTTTAAGCCCGGAACAAGTCCTGCCAGGCCAGTTTGGGCAACTGTTAAGCCTGGAACAAGTCCTGCCAGGCCAGGTGTGAAACTGTTAAGCCTGGAACAAGTCCTGCCAGGGGCCCGGGGGTTTTGACAAAATTTTAAGACCTGGAAAAAGTCCTGCCAGGCCAGGTGTGACAACTGTTTAAGCCTGCAACAAGTCGTGCCAGGCCAGGTGTGACAACTGTTAAGCCTGGACAAGTACTGCCAGGCCGGTGTGACAACCCGTTAAGCCTGGAACAGTACTGCCAGGCCAGGGTATGACAAACTGTTAAGCCTGGAAACAAGTCCTGCCAGGCCAGGTGTGACAACTGTTAAGCCTGGAACAAGTCCTGCCAGGCCAGGGGTTTACAACTGCTAAGCTTGGAACAAGTTCTGCCAGTCGTGGTTTGTGACAACTGTAAGCCTGGAGGGAAGTCTGCCAGGCCAGGTGTGACAACTCTTAAGCCCGGACAAGTTTCCCGCCAGGCCAGGTTGTGACAACTGTTAAGCCCGGAACAAGTACTGCCAGGCCAGGTGTGACAACTGTTAAGCCTGGAACAAGTACTGCCAGGCCAGGTGTGACAACTGTTAAGCCTGGAACAAGTCCTGCCAGGCCAGGTGTGACAATGTTAAGCTGGAACAAGTCCTGCCAGACCAGGTGTGTGGGCAACTGTTAAGCCTGGAACAAGTCCTGCCAGGCCAGGTGTGACAACTGTTAAGCCTGGAACAAGTCCTGCCAGGCCAGGTGTGACAACTGTTAAGCCTGGAACAAGTCCTGCCAGGCCAGGTGTGACAAAATGTTAAGCCTGGAACAAGTCCTGCCAGGGCCAGGTGGTTTTACAACTGTTAAGCCTATTTAAAAAGTACTGCCAGGCCAGGTGTGACAACTGTTAAGCCTGGGGAAAAAGTCCTGCCAGGCCAGGCGTGACTTCTGTTAAGCCCGGGAACAAGTCCCGCCAGACCAGGTGTGGGCAACTGTTAAGCCCGGAAAAAGTCCTGCCAGGCCAAGGTGGTGACAACTGTTAAGCCTGGAACCGTACTGCCGGCCAGGTTGTGACAACTGTTAAGCCTGGAACAAGTCCTGCCCGACCAGGTGTGGGCAACTGTTAAGCTGGAACAAGTCCTGCCAGGCCAGGTGTGACAACTGTTTAAGCCAGGAACAAGTCCTGCCAGGCCAGGTTGTGACAACTGTTAAGCCTGGAACAAGTACTGCCAGGCCAGGTGTGTGACAAATGTTAAGCTGGAACAAGTCCGCCAGACCAGGTTTTGACAAACTGTTAAGCCTGGAACAAAATCCTGCCAGGCAGGTTTTGACAACTGTTAAACCCGGAACAAATCCTGCCAGGCCAGGTGTGACAACTGTTAAGCCTGGAACAAGTACTGCCAGGCCCGGGTGTGACAACTGTTAAGCCTGGAACAAGTACTGCCAGGCAGGTTGTGACAAAATGTTAAGCCTGGAACAAGTCCTGCCCGGCCAGGTGTGACAATGTTAAGCCCGGAACAAGTACTGCCAGGCCAGGTGTGAAACTGTTAAGCTTGAAAAAGTACTGCCAGGCCAGGTTTTGCAAACTGTTAAGCCTGGAACAAGTACTTTCCAGGCCAGGTGTGACAACTGTTTTAAACCTGGACAAGTAATGCCAGGCCAGGGTGACAAACTGTTAAGCCTGGAACAAGTACTGCCGGCCAGGTGTGACAACTGTTAGCTGGAACAAGTACTGCCAGGCCAGGTGTGAAACTCTTAAGCCTGGAACAAGTCCTGCCCGGCCAGGTGTGACAACTGGTTAAGCCCGGGAAAAAGTACTGCCAGGCCAGGTGTGACAACTGTTAGCCTGGAAAAAGTACTGCCAGGCCAGGTGTGCAAAATGTTAAGCCTGGAAACAAGTCCTGCCAGGCCAGGTGGACAACTGTTAAGCCTGGAACAAGTCCTGCCAGACCAGGTGTGACAATGTTAAAGCTGGAACAAATCCTGCCCGGCCCGGTGTGACAACTGTTAAGCCCGGAAAAGTCCTGCCAGGCAGGTGTGACAACTGTTAAGCCTGGAACAAGTCCTGCCAGGCCCGGTGTGACAACTGTTAAGCTGGAACAAGTCCTGCCAGGCCCGGTGTGACCCAACTGTTAAGCCTATAACAATTTCTGCCAGGCCAGGTGTGACAACTGTTTAAGCCTGGAAACAAGTCCTGCCGGCCAGGCGTGACTTCTGTTAAGCCTGGAACAAGTCCTGCCAGACCAGGTTTTGACAACTGTTAAGCCTGGAACAAGTCCTGCCAGGCCAGGTGTTTACAACTGTTAAGCCTGGAACCCGTACTGCCAGGCCAGGTGGGGACAATTTTTAAGCCTGGAACAAGTCCTGCCAGACCGGTTGTGACAACTGTTAAGCCTGGAACAAGTCCTGCCAGGCCCGGTTGTGACAACTGTTAAGCCAGGAACAAGTCCTGCCAGGCCAGGTTTTGGGCAACTGTTAAGGGCCCGGAACAAGTACTGCCAGGCCAGGTTTTGACAACTGTTAAGCCTGGAACAAGTCCCGCCAGACCAGGTTTGTGACAACTGTTAAGCCTGGAACAAGTCCTGCAGGCCCGGTGTGACAACTGTTTAAACCAGGAAAAAAGTCCTGCCAGGCCGGTGTGACAACTTTTTAAGCCTGGAACAAGTACTGCCAGGCCAGGTGTGACAACTGTTAAGCCTGGAACAAGTACTGCCAGGCCCGGTGTGTGAAACTGTTAAGCCTGGAACAAGTCCCGCCAGGCCAGGTGTGACAACTGTTTTGCCCGGAACAAGTTACTGCCAGGCCAGGTGTGACAACTGTTAAGCCTTGAAAAAGTACTGCCAGGGCCAGGTGTTTTGACAACTGTTAAGCCTGGAACAAGTACTGCCAGGCCAGGTGTGACAACTGTTAAGCCTGGAAAAAGTACTGCCAGGCCCGGTGTGGACAACTGTTAAAGCCTGGAACAAGTACTGCCAGGCCAGTGTTTTGACAATGTTAAGCCTGGAACAAGTACTGCCAGGCCAGGTGTGACAACTGTTAAGCCTGGAACAAGTACTGCCAGGCCAGGTGTGACAACTGTTAAGCCTGGAACAAGTCCTGCCAGGCCAGGTGTGACAACTGTTAAGCCTGGAACAAGTCCTGCCAGGCCAGGTGTGACAACTGTTAAGCCTGGAACAAGTCCTGCCAGGCCAGGTGTGACAACTGTAATTCCCGCCCCAGATATATGGAAACAGATATTTTATAGGCTCTACACTTGAAAATTAGCATATTTTAATACAGCCTGGTTGATCAAGCCGTGATCCACCGTGAGGCCTAGTTAAGGACCGGGACGCGGGGGCGCTGACCCCTTCGCAGCACCCTCCGTGCATTTTATACCGTTCTTTTAAATTTACAATTATTATACCATAATTGTGGCATATGTCCTAGTTAAAAGTTTATTAATATTTAATAAATCTTTCCCAAAAATCCTATGTTGTCACGAAACTTGATCTGTACATGTTTCTCTTACTCTCATGGTCTTGTGTACACCCTTTACGCGGTCAGCCTTATATCTCACCTTTTTTATATCTCTCTGTATATTTTATATATTATATATATATATATATTATTATATATATATATTTTTATATATATATTATATATATATATAGGTAGTAGGTTGGTAGACAGCAACCACCCAGGGAAGTACTACCGTCCTGGGGGTAGTAGGTTGGTAGACAAAAAACACCCAGGGAAAGTACTACCGTCCTGTGGTGTAGGTTGGTAGACAACAACCACCCAGGGAAGTACTACCGTCCCGTGGTAGTTTGGTTGGTAGACAACAACCCCCAGGGAAAGTACTACCGTCTGTGGTAGTAGGTTGGTAGACAGCAACCACCCCGGGAAGTACTACCGTCCTGTGGTAGTAGGTTGGTAGACAACAACCACCCAGGGAAGTACTACCTCCTGTGGTATTGGTTGGTAGAAGCAACCACCCAGGGGGTACTCCCGCCCTTTTGGTAGTGGTTGGAACAGCAACCCCCAGGGAATATTCCCGTCCTGTGGTAGTAGGTTGGTAGCAACAACCCCCCAGGGAATTTACTCCCGCCCTGTGGTATTTTGGTTGGTAGACACAACCCCCCAGGGAAGAAATACCTCGTGGTGAGGTTGGTGACGAACCACCCGGGGAAAAGTATCCCGCCTGTGGTAGTAGGTTGGTAGACAGCAACCCCCCGGGGGAAGTCTACCGTCCTGTGGAGTAGGTTGGTAGAAAAACAACCCCCGGGAAAAGTAACCGCCCTTTGTAGTAGGTTGGTAAAGCAACCCCCCAGGGAGGTCTCCGTTTGGTAGTAGGTTGGTGACAGCAACCACCAGGGAAGTACTCCCGTCCTGTGGTAGTTAGGTTGGTAGACAGCAACCACCCAGGGAAGTATTTACCGTCCTGTGGTAGTAGGTTGGTAGACAGCAACCACCCAGGGGAAGTACTACCGTCCTGTTGTAGTAGGTTGAAACCCCACAACCACCCAGGGAAGTTACTACCGTCCTGTGGTAGTAGGTTGGTAGACAGAACCACCAGGGAGGTCTCCCGTTCCTTGGTAGTAGGTTGGTAGACAGCAACCACCCAAGGAAGATTACTACCGTCCTGTGGTAGTAGGTTTGGTAGACAGCAACCACCCAGGGGAAGTATACCTTTTCCTGTGTGTAGGTTGGGAGACAAAACCACCAGGAGGGTACTACCGTCCTGCCAGTGACTTTTGAAACGGGAAACTGTAACTGTTTTGCATGATGGTAGGATTGCTGGTTTCTTTTTCTGTCTCATAAACACCTAGATAACAGGGATATCTTGCTACTCCAACTTACACTTTGGTCACACTTCACAGACCGCACATGCAATATATATTTAAAAAAATCTGGGTTTTTTCCTTTTTCTAAATAGCTCTTGTTCTTTTATATTTCTTCTATTGTCCATGGGGGGGAAGGGGGGAAAAGAATCTTTCCTCCGTAAGCATGCGTTTGGTATGAGGCGACTAAAATGCGGTAGCAATGGGCTAGTAACCCTTTCCTGTAGAAATTTATAATAGGAAAGAAGAAGAAAACTTTATAAAACTGGGAGCTTAAAATGTGCGGGATGTAGTGCGATGAAAGAACAGATGATTGCTGTGTTATGATGAAAAGAAGTTGGATGTCCTGGCCCTAGCGAAACAAAGCTGAAGGGGGTAGAGGTTTCAGGGGGGAAATAAATGGGATTAAATCTGGAGTATCTGAGAGAGTTAGAGCAAAGGAAGGGGTAGCAGTAATGTTAAATGATCAGTTATGGAAGGAGAAAGAGAATATGAATGTGTAAATTAAAGAATTATGTGGATTAAAGTAAGGTTGGATGCGAGAAGTGGGTCATAATAAGCGTGTAGCACCTGGAGAAGAGAGGAATGTAGAGGAGAGAGAGAGATTTTGGGAGATGTTAAGTGAATGTATAGGAGCCTTTGAACCAAGTGAGAGAGTAATTGTGGTAGGGGACCTGAATGCTAAAGTAGGAGAAATTTTTAGAGAGGGTGGGTAGGTAAAGTTTGGGGTGCCAGGGGGTAAATTGATAATGGGACTCTTTGATTGAACTTTGTATTAGAAAGGGCTTTAGTTATAGGTAATACATATTTAAGAAAAAGAGGATAAATAAGTATACAAGATATGATGTGGGCGAAATGACAATAGTTTGTTGGATTATGTATTGGTAGATAAAAAACTGTGGAGTAGACTTTAGGATGTACACGTTTTTTAGAGGGGCCCACAGATATATCAGATCATTTCTAGTTGTAGCTACACTGAGAGTAAAAGGTAGATGGGATTCAAGGAAATAGAAAACATCAGGGAAGAGAGAGGTGAAGGTTTATAAACTAAAGGGAGGCAGTTAGGGGGAAGATATAAACAGCTATTGGAGGATAGATGGGCTAATGAGAGCATAGGCAATGGGGTCGAAGAGGTATTTGGGGTAGGTTTAAAAATGTAGTGTTAGAGTGTTCAAAAGAAGTTTTTTGGTTACAGGAAAGTGGGTGCGGGAGGGAAGAGGAGCGATTGGTAAAATGAAATGTAAAAGAGAGTAGTATAGGGAGAAAAAGTTAGCATATGAGAAGTTTTTACAAAGTAGAAGTGATGCAAGGAGGGAAGAGTATAGGAGAAAAAGAGAGAGGTTAAGAGAGTGGTGAAGCAATGTAAAAGGAGAGCAAATGAGAGAGTGGGTGAGATGTTATCAACAAATTTTTTTGAAAATAAGAAAAGTTTTGAGTGAGATTACCAAATTAAGGAAGCCTAGAGAAAAATGGATTTGTCAGTTTAAAATAGGAGAGGAGAGTTATTAAATGGAGAGTTAGAGGTATTGGGGAAAATGGAGGGAATATTTTGAGGAATTGTTAAACGTTGTTTAAGATTTGGGAAGCTGTGATTTCGTGTATAGCGCAAGGAGGAATAACATCTTTTTAGGAGTGAGGAAGAGCCAGTTGTGAGTGTGGGGGAAGTTCGTGAGGCAGTTTGGTAAAATGAAAGGGGGGGAAGGCAGCCGGGGTTGATGGGATAAAGATAGAAATGTTAAAAGCGGTGGGGATTAGTTTTGGAGTGGTTTTTGGGGCAATTATTTAATAAATTTATGGAAGAGGGTAAGGTACCTAGGGATTGGCAGAGAGCATGCATAGTTCCTTTGTATAAAGGCAAAGGGGATAAAAGAGAGTGCAAAAATTATGGGGGATTTAAATCTGTTGAGTATACCTGGTTAAGTGTTGGTAGAGTTATTATTGAAAGAATTAAGAGTAAGGCGGAGAATAGGATAGCAGATGAACAAGGAGGCTTTAGGAAAGGTAGGGGGTGTGTGGACCCGGTGTTTACAGTTTAAAAAATATAAGTGAACAGTATTTGATAAGGCTAAAAGGTCTTTGTGGGATTTATGGATTTGGAAAAGGCGTATGACAGGGTGGGGTAGGGGGGCAATGTGGCAGTGTTGCAGGGTGCATGGTGTAGGAGGTAGGTTATGAAAGCAGTGAAAAGTTTTTTACGAGGATAGTGAGGCTCAAGTTAGAGTGTGGGCCAAAAGAGGGAAATTATTTCCCAGTAAAGTAGGCCTTAGACAAGGATGTGTGATGTCACCGTGGTTGTTTAATATATTTATAGATGGGGTTGTTTAAAAGAAGTAAATGCGAGGGTCTTGGCAAGAGGCGTGGAGTTAAAAGATAAAGAATCACACATAAAATGGGAGTTGTCACAGTTGCTCTTTGCTGAAGACACTGTGCTCTTGGGAGATTCTGAAGAGAAGTTGCAGAGATTGGTGGATGAATTTGGTAGGGTGTGCAAAAGAAGAAAATTGAAAGTGAATACAGGAAAAAAGTAAGGTTATAGAGATAACAAAAAAATATTAGGTGATGAAAGATTGGATATCAGATTGGAGGGAGAGAGTATGGAGGAGGTGAATGTATTCAGATATTTGGGAGTGGACGTGTCAGCGGATGGGTCTATGAAAGATGAGGTGAATCATAGAATTGATGAGGGGAAAAGGGTGGAGTGGTGACTTAGGAGTCTGTGGAGACAAAAAAACTTTGTCCTTGGAGGCCCAAAAAGGGGAAAGTATAAGAGTATAGTTTTACCAACGCTTTATATGGGTGTGAAGCGTGGGTGATGAATGTTGCAGCGAGGAGAAGGCTGGAGGCAGTGGAGATGTCATGTCTGAGGGCAATTGTGTGGTTGTGATATAATGCAGAGAATTCGTAGTTTGGAAGTTAGGAGGAGGTGCGGGATTACCAAAACTGGTTGTCCAGAGGGCTGAGGAAGGGTTGTTGAGGTGGTTCGGACATGTAGAGAGAATGGAGCGAAACAGAATGACTTCAAGAGTGTATCAGTTTACAGTGGAAGGAGCCGGGGTAGGGGTGCCTAGGAAAGGTTGGAGGAGGGGGTAAAGGAGGTTTTGTGTGCGAGGGGCTTGGACTTCCAGGGGCATGCGTGGGTGTTTGTAGGAGTGATGGAGACGAATGGTTTTTAATCTTGACGTGCTGTTGGAGTGTGAGAAAAGTAACATTTATAAAGGGGTTCAGGGAAACGGCGGGCCGGATTGAGTCCTGGAGAGGGGAAAGACAGTGCCTGCACTCTGAAGGAGGGGTTTTAAGTTGCGTTTAAAAACTGTAGTGTAAAGCACCCTTCTGGAAAGACGTGTGGAGTGAATGATGGTGAAAGTTTTTCTTTTGGGTCCCCTGCCTTGGGGGGGAATGGGCCCGTGTGATAAAAAAAAAATAAAATTTATATATTATATTTATATTTTTATATATTTATTTATAAAATATATTATAATATATTTATATATATTATATATTATATATATTTATATATATTTATTATTTTTATATATATATATTATATATATATATATACTGAGGCTTGAAGGATGGATCTAGCGTATGTAAACATTGTTTTTGGCAGGAATTTCGAGGAATATCGGCTTCAAAAACCCTGTATTTCTTGGTTTAATTTTTATTAAGATTTTGAATGTGTTGCAAGAGTTGGTGATACTGCAGTTCAGAAACCATTTAAATTTTTTTGTCCATTTACTTGTAACATAAGAAAGAAGTAGCACTGCAGCAGGCCTACTGGCCCCTGCGAGAATGCAGCTATTGAATGAGTGATGGATGAGTCTTTTTTCTCATCTGGTCACTTTAAAAAGAAATACCAGTGTGTTATCAAAAATAGCAAATTAAAAGCACCCCGGAGTTAGAAAAAAGTGGGAAAATAGAATGACAGGTCACAATAGAAGGTGACAATGTACGTGGATTGTTCAGACGAATCAAATTTAAAAGTCGTTTAAAGTCAGCTTCGGGCACAGAAACTTTGAGCCCTCCCCAAACAACTTCCTTTTAAATATTGAGTTAATTACTGACAGATGGTTTGAGGGATTTAGAAAGTATCATGTTAGTACTCAAAGTTACGGTATCTTCTCCCCAGTACACACACGTGTAGACGATATCTCTCTTCCTTCATGTTAGTACTCAAGGCTATGGTATCTTCTCCCCAGTACACACACGTGTGGACGATATCTCTCTTCCTTCATGTTAGTACTCAAGGCTATGGTATCTTCTCCCCAGTACACACACGTGTGGACGATATCTCTCTTCCTTCATGTTAGTACTCAAGGCTATGGTATCTTCTCCCCAGTACACACACGTGTGGACGATATCTCTCTTCCTTCATGACAGGCTGTGAAAAGCTGAAATTTGTCTACCATTAGTCTGCGTTGGGAGTTGCCTGGCCTCCTGCTGGTGGTCACGGCGAACCCTGTTAATCCTCGCCCCCCTCTGGCGCAGGTGTTGAGTGGTGGTGGTGGCGCCGGTGTTGAGTGGTGGTGGTGGCGCCGGTGTTGAGTGGTGGTGGTGGCGCCGGTGTTGAGTGGTGGTGGTGGGAGGGGAAGTGTCAACATGTGGCCTCTAAGCTGCCAGTGGTAATGTGGGTGTTGGGTGAGTTATGGGGAGGGAGTGGCCTCTGCTCCCCCACCTTGCTAACACCCATACATTACTACATTAATAATTACTTTCCTGACCAGACACTCACACAACTCGGCTTTACACTCATAATCCTGCCTGTAATACTCACAGTAATTATATTTGATTAATGTGGGATAAAATGTTTTTATATCATAAGTAGTTATCTTGTGTTTCTTGTAAGTCCTAAATTAATGATTTAAGATCCCTTAGAGACCGGTTTTATATATATATATATATATATATATATATATATATATATATATATATATATTATATATATATATATATATATATATATAATATATATATATATATATATATATATATATATATATATATATAATTATGTTTTGGGCCAACACTGCCACATAAATGCAACACTAGAAACACTCGTTAAAAACCACAAAAGAACTACAAACATTTTATTAAATTGATTGAGAATTGGGACTTTCCCTGTCTTACAAATTTTTTAAATTTTTTTTCCTAAGGTTTTGGGGGTAGATCATGGTAAAAAGAACATAAAAAACAAAAAACAAAGGGAAACATGCAGAAGGCCTACGGCCCCATGCGGGGCGGTCCAAGTCCCTCCCGGTTAAGAAATGCCCCAAAACCTAGTCAGGTGGTCACCTGATTTAAAGGGAAAGGAAAACCGGAAACCAAACCTGTTAGCACGCTTCGGTCTAACTCACCCCCACCCATCTATCATGTATTTATCCAACCTTTTTTTTAAAGCTACACACGTTTGGCCTCTATAACGTATTGGGGGTTTGTTCCATATCCAAAACTCTTTTAAAAAACCAGTACTTTCCTTATCCCCCCTGAATCTAAATTTTTTCCAATTAAACCTTGCTGCGAGTCCTGTCTAGGTGATATTTTCAGCACACTTTTCTCCCTTTAAAAAATTTTTTCCTGTTTCCACTTATAAACCTCAATATATCCCCCCAATTTACGTCTTTCTAGGAGGCAGTTTAGGGCCCCTTAGTTATCCTCTGGGGAAGGTTTTGATACATGGGATTTTTTTTGTACCCTCCTTTGTACTTTTTCCAGAAAAATTTATATATTCTGAAACGGTGAAAAAAACGTGCAGCAAAATCAAAATGAGGCCTAACCAAGGATGTAAGGTTGAAAAACAACCCTAGGACTCCTTTTTTTATGCTTTTGATATAAAGCCAAGGATTTATTAGCTTTATTGCGAACACTTTTGCACTTTTGTTTTGGGTTTTCAGATTATGCAAACCCAAAAATCCAAAATCTTTTCGCAACCCGAAATTTTAAAGGGATTCATTTTTAGTTTATATGTGGCAGGTTATTGTCCTGTCCAACATTTAGAACTTTGCTTTGTTTTATATTAAACTGCATCTGCCATTTCCCTCCGCCACTGCATCAGTCTATTCAAATCTTCCTGGAGTGCTCGAATGTCCTCGTCAGAATGAATTCGACGGCCTATTTTGGTGTTCATCGGCAAACTTGCCGATGTCGCTCTTTATGCCCTCATCTATGTCGTTTATGTAGATTGTGAACAGCAGGGGGCCCAACACTGACCCCTGTGGAAACACCGCTCGTGACGCTTCCCCACTCTGATTTCTCCCCATTTATGCAAAACTCTCTGTGCCTATTTGTCAACCATGCCTCTATCCGGGAAAAAAATTTCTCCTCTATTCCATGTGCTTTAATTTTCCTCAATAGTCTCTGATGTGGGCCCCTGTCAAAAGCCTTACTGAAGTCCATATACACAATATCATATTCGTTACCATGATCTACCTCCTCAAATACCTTAGTGAAAAAGTTAAAAAATTTCGTAAGGCAGGAACGCCCCTTTGTAAAAACCATGCTGAGATTCGTTGATTAATTTATGCTTTTCAAGGTGGCTTCGAACTGCCTCGGCAATTATTGATTCCATAAATTTTCCCACTATGGAGGTTGGGCTTATTGGTCTATAGTTCGAAGCTAAGGACCTGTCACCTGTTTTGAAAATAGGTATCACATTTGCCATTTTCCACTTATCTGGCACCATGCCAGTTTGTAGTGATATGTTAAAAAGATTAGCCAAAGGTGTGCTAAGCTCCTCTTTCATTCCTTTAGAACCCCTTGCATACAGTTCATCAGGGCTGGGGATTTGTTAGGTTTTAATTTATCTATTTGCCTAAGGACCATGTCACTTGTGCCCCTAATAGTGCACAGTTTATTATCGTCCTGTTTACATAATTTTCATTACTGGAATATCACGGTATCCTCCTGTGTAAAACTGAGAGGAAGTATGTGTTAAAATTTCTACACATTTCCTTATCACTGTCAGTGAGCTGACCCGAGGAACTTTTTAGTGGGCCTATCTTGTTTCCCTGATCTTACTTCTGTATTCCTGAAAGAATCCTTTTGGGTTAGTCTTCGATTCTCTTGCAACTTTAACCTATAATCTCTTTTTGCTTTTCTAATTTTCCCTTTTTTTTTTCTCTCTTTAACTGAATATATCGATTTCTTAATTGCCCCTCTCCTCTTTTGATTTGCCTATTATGCCTCTCTTTTGACCAATCAGATATTTTAATCTATTGTTCATCCATTTAGGATCATTTTTTGTTTGATCTGATTTCCCTATTTGGAACATAATTTGATGAGCAGCTAGAACTTGCCCTGGAAAAGCATCATATCGGCAACCATCACCACCTACCCGACCCCTAGTCAGGTAAATTCCCGCTCAGCCCACCTAAGTAATTTTTCAGTCCTATGAAATCAGCCAAGCGAAAGTCAGGGACGGAGACTTGATTGCCATTATTAGGGGAATTCCATGATATGTAAAACTGAGTGATTTGTGATCACTCTCCCAAGCTCATCATTAACCTCAAGATTATTAATGTTTCCCTACTGGCAAGAACCAAGTCAAGCAGGTTATTTCCCCTAGTTGGCTCTGTCACAAACTGTTTTAAAAACAATCCTGGATCGTATCAAGAAAGTCACCCGACTCTAAAATTTTCCCTGTAAAATTGAAGTCAATCGTTTATTTGATTTCCCATTAGCAAACTTTTTCGTATTAGTGCCTTACGAATTTGTCCATAGAAGTTTATGCACTCCCTATCAAGTTTTGGGGGCCCCTGTAAATCACACCCAAAATTAGTTTTTCTCGGCCCCCGAGAAAACTGTAACCAAAAAGATTCAGTGGCTACGTTTAATTTTTAAAATCTTGTCTAACAAAACAATTTAAAAAAGTCTGAATACATCGCTACTCCACCACCTTTCCCCGTTACCCCGTCAGTGGGAAAAATTTATAGCCTTGTATGTGACATTCAGATGGATCTCTCTATCTTTCGATTGAGCCAAAGGGCTCTGTTATGCAATAAAATCTACGTTTCTGCATTTCAATTTATCTTAGTATCATTTATTTTAAAAACCCGAAATTAGTTAGTAACCTTAAGGGAGCAGTCCCCCGCTGCCCCTTTCTGTCCCCCTTTGTTTTCTGCCCGTTCTATTTCTTTATTTATAACTTCATGCTGAATGCCCCTTTTAATTTACTGTTTCCACCCCAGTGTTGCAACTGCTTTTTTCCAACCACCCCTCCTCTATTTTTCCATAGTTTAAAACATGGCTTTCCCAATGCCCTTTTCAATCGGTCTGAAGTGTACACCCCTGCCCAGAGAGATGAACCCCCCCCCTTGTACATATCATGTTTGCCATAAAAGTTTTTCGTTGCAAGAATGGGATTGCAAGTTCCTTGCAGTATCTTCTAGCCAGCTTTACCCAAAATTTCCCTGAAACCCTTCATTTCCCCTCCCCTTTTGGAAGATGCTACATATGATTGGGTCCCCCCTTAGACTTAAAGAAATCTATAGCTGCCTGACTTATTAGCAGCTCTATTTCCCACCCTTCCCAAAAATTCATTTCCCCCAGCACTGAGGGCAGATAATGGGTTGTTCCCATTACCTGACATGATTTTTTTCCGTTTTGACAATGTCCCCAACACCCGCTCCCGGGAAGCAAACTCTATCTCTCATCTTCTTATTCCTATTACAAAAAGCACGGTCAACATATCTTACCTCAGAGTCACCAACCACAAGAATGCGCTTACCTTCATTAGCAGGGGCAGTAGTACCCTTACCTTCACTGGCCACTGAAGTACATTCATCCTGGAGAACAGAGAAGCGATTTCCTACCTTCAGATCTTCACTCTTAACTTTCCTTACTCTGATGCGCCTCCCATTACTGTGAACAACTCGCCACTTTAGCAGGTGCTGGGCTGCACCTCACTGCTGGTACCCGTTGCTACCTCCCCACCTACAGCCTCCTCACAGTGAGAGACAGACTGCACCTCACTGCTAGAAGCCCATTCCCCCACATCTCCAACCACCTCACACACTCTCCCAGGCCCATTGAGGTGGACCTTCAGCCTCCTAATCTCCTCCTGGAGAAGCAAGACCTCCTCCTTCAACGAGGGAATAAATAGCGACCTAAGCAAATTTGTTGATGACAACAAAACAGGCTACAGGTGTGAGTTAGACATGACTAGCTTGTTCAAGTAGGCCTGGTGATCTACTCCTTCCCTAAGATGTGACTTGACCTGACTAGGTGGGTCACCGGTTGAAGCCAGGAGGCGATTTGGGCCGGCCACGCATGGGCCAGTAGGCCTACTGCAGTGTTCCTTCTTTCTTTGGTTCTTAAGCCATATATCTTAAATTTTTAAAGAAGTGGAGGGGTAAGCCAGTGGAAGGCCTCGGTCAGATGACCAAAAGCTACAATGGCTAGCTGGTCATATGACTAAAGACCCACTTTAGGAAACACTTATCTTGTTTCCTGACAAACCTGACCTACACATACCAGCGCTACTTATCAACACTTAACAATACCAGCACTTAACAATACCAGCACTTAACAATACCAGTACTTAACAATACCAGCACTTAACAATACCAGCACTTAACAATACCAGCACTTAACAATACCAGTACTTAACAATACCAGCACTTAACAATACCAGCACTTAACAATACCAGCACTTAACAACACCAGCACTTAACAATACCAGAACTTAACAATACCAGCACTTAACAATACAGCACTTAACAATACCAGCACTTAACAATACCACACTTAACAATACCAGCACTTAACAATACCAGCACTTAACAATACCAGCACTTAACAATACCAGCACTTAACAATACCAGCACTTAACAATACCAGTAACTTAACAATACCAGCACTTAACAATACCAGCACTTAACAATACCAGCACTTAAACATACCAGCACTAACAATACCAGCACTTAACAACACCAGCACTTAACAATACCAGCACTTAACAATAACAGCACTTAACAATACCAGCACTTAACAATACCAGCACTTAACAATACCAGCACTTAACAATACCAGCACTTAACAATACCAGCACTTAACAATACCAGCGCTTAACAATACCAGCACTTAACAATACCAGCACTTAACAATACCAGTGCTTAACAATACCAGCACTTAACAATACCAGCACTTAACAACACCAGCACTTAACAATACCAGCACTTAAAATACCAGCGCTTAACAATAACAGCACTTAACAATACCAGCACTTAACAATACCAGCACTTAACAATATCAGCACTTAACAATATCAGCACTTAACAATACCAGCACTTAACAATACCAGCACTTAACAATACCAGCACTTAACAATACCAGCACTTAACAATACCAGCACTTAACAATACCAGCACTTAACAATACCAGCCCGTAACAATAAACCAGCACTTAACAATACCAGCACTTAACAATACCAGCACTTAACAATACCAGCACTCAACAATACCAGCACTTAACAATACCAGCACTTAACAATACCAGCACTTAACAATATCAGCACTTAACAATACCAGCACTTAACAATACCTGCACTTAACAATACCAGCACTTAACAATACCAGTACTTAACAATACCAGCACTTAACAATACCAGCACTTAACAATACCAGCACTTAACAATACCAGCACTTAACAATACCAGCACTTAACAATACCAGCACTTAACAATACCAGCACTTAACAATATCACACTTAAACAATACCAGCACTTAACAATACCAGCACTTAACAATACCAGCACTTAACAATACCAGCGCTTAACAATACCAGCACTTAACAATACCAGCACTTAACAATACCAGCACTAACCAATACCAGCACTTAATACCAGCACTTAACAATACCAGCACTAAACAATACCAGCACTTAACAATACCAGCACTTAACAATACCAGCACTTAACAATACCAGCACTTAACAACACCAGCACTTAACAATACCAGCACTTAGCAATACCAGCACTTAACAATACCAGCACTTAACTATACCAGCACTTAACAATACCAGCACTTAACAATACCAGCACTTAACAATATCAGCACTTAACAATACCAGCACTTAACAATACCAGCACTTAACAATACCAGCACTTAACAATACCAGCACTTAACAATACCAGCACTTAACAATACCAGCACTTAACAATATCAGCACTTAACAATACCAGCACTTAACAATACCAGCACATAACAATACCAGCACTTAACAATATCAGCACTTAACAATACCAGCACTTAACAATGCCAGCACTTAACAATACCAGCGCTTAACAATACCAGCACTTAACAATACCAGCACTTAACAATACCAGCACTTAACAATACCAGCACTTAACAATACCAGCACTTAACAATACCAGCACTTAACAATACCAACACTTCTTAACACAACATGGCAGTGCCAACACTTCCTAACACAACATGGCAGTGCCAACACTTCCTAACACAACATGGCAGTGCCAACACTTCCTAACAACTTGACAGTGCCAACACTTCCTAACACAACATGACAGTGCCAACACTTCCTAACACAACATGACAGTGCCAACACTTCCTAACACAACATGACAGTGCCAACACTTCCTAACAACATGGCAGTGCCAACACTTCCTAACACAACATGACAGTGCCAACACTTCCTAACACAACATGACAGTGCAAACACTTCCTAACACAACATGGCAGTGCCAACACTTCCTAACACAACATGATAGTGCCAACACTTCCTAACACAACATGGCGGTGCCAACACTTCCTAACACAACAAGGCAGTGCCAACACTTCTTAATACAACATGACAGTGCCAAAACTTCCTAACACAACATGACAGTGCCAACACTTCCTAACACAACTTGACAGTGCCAACACTTCCTAACACAACATGCCAATGCCAACACTTCCTAACACTACATGACAGTGCCAACACTTCCTAACACAACATGACAGTGCCAAAACTTCCTAACACAACATGACAGTGCCAACACTTCTTAATACAACATGCCAGTGCCAACACTTCCTAACACAACATGACAGTGCCAACACTTCTTAACACAACATGACAGTGCCAACACTTACTAACATAACATGACAGTGCCAACACTTCCCAACACAACATGACAGTGCCAACACTTCCTAACACAACATGGCAGTGCCAACACTTCCTAACACAACATGACAGTGCCAACACTTTCGAACACAACATGACAGTGCCAACACTTCCTAACACAACATGGCAGTGCCAACACTTCCTAACACAACATGGCGGTGCCAACACTTCTTAACACAACATGGTAGTGCCAACACTTCCCAACACAACATGACAGTGCCAACACTTCTTAACACAACATGACAGTGCCAACACTTCCTAACACAACATGGCGGTGCCAACACTTCTTAACACAACATGACAGTGCAAACACTTCCTAACACAACATGGCAGTGCCAACACTTCTTAACACAGCATGACAGTGCCAACACTTAATAACACAACATGGCAGTGCAAACACTTCCTAACACAACATGGCAGTGCCAACACTTCCTAACACAACATGACAGTGCCAACACTTACTAACACAGCATGACAGTGCCAACACTTCCTAACACAACATGGCAGTGCCAACACTTCCTAACAAAACATGACAGTGCCAAGACTTCCTAACACAACATGACAGTGCCAACACTTCTTAACACAACATGCCAGTGCCAACACTTCCTAACACAACATGGCAGTGCCAACACTTCCTAACACAACATGGCAGTGCCAACACTTCTTAACACAGCATGACAGTGCCAACACTTCCTAAGACAACATTACAGTGCCAACACTTCCTAACACAACATGGCAGTGCCATCACTTCCTAACAAAACATGGCAGTGCCAACACTTCCTAACACAACATGGCGGTGCCAACACTTCTTAAAACAACATGACAGTGCCAAAACTTCTTAACACAACATGACAGTGCCAACACTTCTTAACACAACATGACAGTGCCAACACTTCCTAACAGTACATGACAGTGCCAACACTTCCTAACACAACATGACAGTGCCAACACTTCCTAACACAACATGGCGGTGCCAACACTTCTTAACACAACATGACAGTGCCAACACTTCTTAACACAACATGACAGTGCCAACACTTCCTAACAGTACATGACAGTGCCAACACTTCCTAACACAACATGACAGTGCCAACACTTCCTAACACAACATGGCAGTGCCAACACTTCCTAACACAACATGACAGTGCCAACACTTCCTAACACAACATGGCAGTGCCAACACTTCCTAACACAACATGACAGTGCCAACACTTCCTAACACAACATGACAGTGCCAACACTTCCTAACACAACATGGCAGTGCCAACACTTCCTAACACAACATGACAGTGCCAACACTTCCTAACACAACATGACAGTGCCAACAATTTCGAACACAGCATAACAGTGCCAACACTTCCTAACACAACATGGCAGTGCCAACACTTCCTAACAACATGACAGTGCCAACACTTTCGAACACAACATGACAGTGCCAAAACTTCCTAACACAACATGGCAGTGCCAACACTTCTTAACACAACATGGCAGTGCCAAAACTTCCTAACACAACATGGCAGTGCCAACACTTCTTAACACAACATGGCAGTGCCAACACTTCTTAACACAACATGGCAGTGCCAACACCTCCCAACACAACATGGCAGTGCCAGCACTTCCTAACACAACATGGCAGTGCCAACACTTTCGAACACAACACGACTGTGCCAACTCTTTCTAACACAACATGGCAGTGCCAACACTTCTTAACACAACATGGCAGTGCCAAAACTTTCTAACACAACATGGCAGTGCCAACACTTCTTAACACAACATGGCAGTGCCAACACTTCTTAACACAACATGGCAGTGCCAACACCTCCCAACACAACATGGCAGTGCCAACACTTCTTAACACAACATGGCAGTGCCAACACCTCCCAACACAACATGGCAGTGCCAACACTTCCTAGCACAACATGACAGTGCCAACACTTCCTAACAACATGACAGTGCCAAAACTTCCTAACACAACATGGCAGTGCCAACACCTCCCAACACAACATGGCAGTGCCAACACTTCCTAACAACATGACAGTGCCAACACTTTCGAACACAACATGACAGTGCCAATACTTCCTAACACAACATGGCAGTGCCAACACCTCCCAACACAACATGGCAGTGCCAACACTTCTTAACACAACATGGCAGTGCCAACACCTCCCAACACAACATGGCAGTGCCAACACTTCTTAACACAACATGGCAGTGCCAACTCCTCCCAACACAACATGGCAGTGCTAACACTTCCTAGCACAACATGACAGTGCCAACACTTCCTAACAACATGACAGTGCCAACACTTTCGAACACAACATGACAGTGCCAATACTTCCTAACACAACATGGCAGTGCCAACACCTCCCAACACAACATGGCAGTGCCAACACTTCTTAACACAACATGGCAGTGCCAACACCTCCCAACACAACATGGCAGTGCCAACACTTCCTAGCACAACATGACAGTGCCAACACTTCCTAACAACATGACAGTGCCAACACTTTCGAACACAACATGACAGTGCCAATACTTCCTAACACAACATGGCAGTGCCAACACCTCCCAACACAACATGGCAGTGCCAACACTTCCTAGCACAACATGACAGTGCCAACACTTCCTAACAACATGGAAGTGCCAACACTTTCGAACACAACATGACAGTGCCAATACTTCCTAACACAACATGACAGTGCCAACACTTCCTAACAACATGACAGTGCCAACACTTTCGAACACAACATGACAGTGCCAACACTTCCTAACAACATGACAGTGCCAACACTTTCGAACACAACATGACAGTGCCAATACTTCCTAACACAACATGGCAGTGCCAACACTTCACAACACAGCATGACAGTGCCAACCCTTTTTTAACATACTGTTTCACTACCAACACCTGACACACACTGCCAACACCTGACACGCAGCACCAACACCTGACACACAGTACCAACACCTGACACCCACACTACCAACACCTGACACACAGTACCAACACCTGACACACACTACCAACAGCTGACACACACTACCAACACCTGACACACATACTACCAACACCTGACACACACACACTACCAACACCTGACACACAGTACCAACACCTGACACACACTACCAACACCTGACACACACTACCAACACC
>NW_026472852.1:25000-29225 GCF_026875155.1 Cherax quadricarinatus
TCTTTGTGTATGGGCCCAGGAAGTCGAAGGGGAAACATATGAAGCAAGAAAACAAGGGGAAAAAAAAGCAATTGAAAGCATCATGAAAGCAATAGGAGAAGACGATATGACCCAGCTGGAAAATTTTCGGAGAATAGGGGGTTTGTAAAAAAAAGAACCCGGCCAGTGAAGTGACCTTCAAGGCAGAAGCGACTCGGACCAGGATACTGCAGGAGAAAGCACGATTAAGGGACATGACGGCATACAGGAGGGTGTATCTCGACCGCGACAGAACACAAGAAGAAAGGAAGAAACTGAGAGAGATGGTACAAAGGCGAAAGGAGGAAAGAGAGGGGATGGAGAAGACAGACAGAGATCCCAGACCCAGGAAGAAGATCTAATACAGCCTCCCTCACAACTTTCTATAGAAGCCTCCCAACCAGGTCAACCCCCAGTGCAACCAAACACTCTAAATCAAAACACCCATGCCACATCCAATGCCCCCACCCACTACATTACAAACTTCACCCCACAGCAACAACCCATAGTTCCTTACCAGGTCTCCCACTTCCCCAACCCCAATAACTTCCCAGACCACAGTCTTAGAAAAGAAGTTGAAGGTGTGGTATACAAATGCAGATGGAATAACAAACAAGTATGAGGATGGCACGAAAGAATCAAAGAGACATCCCCAGACATAATAGCACTCACAGAAACAAAACTCACCAGAATAATAACAGATTCAATCTTTCCATCCGGATATCAAATCTCAGGAAAGACAGAGGGAGGAGAGGGGGAGGAGGAGTTGCACTGCTCATTAAAAACCAGTGGGGTTTTGAGAAAATGGAAGGAATGGATGGCATGGGCGAAAGGGACTACTTAGTAGGAACAATCCAGTCTGAGGGACATAAGGTGATAATTGCAGTAATGTACAACCCACCACAGAACTGCAGGAGGCCAAGAGAAGAATATGATGAGAGCAACAGAGCAATGTCAACACACTAGCCGAGGTGGCCAGGAGAGCACACATGGGGGGAGCAAAGTTACTAGTTATGGGTGATTTCAATCACAAGGAGATTGACTGGGAAAACCTGGAGCCCCATGGGGGTCCCGAAACATGGAGAGCCAAGATGATGGATGTGGTACTGGAGAACCTCATGCATCAACATGTTAGAGACACTACCAGAGAGAGAGGAGGACGAACCAGCAAGGTTGGACCTTGTATTCACCATGAGTAGTTCGGACATCGAGGGTATCATGTATGAAAGGCCCCTGGGAGCTAGTGATCATGTGGTTCTGTGCTTCGACTACATAGTTGAGCTCCAAGTGGAGAGAGTAGCAGGAATAGGCTGGGAAAAACCAAACTACAAAAGGGGAACTACTCAGGCATGAGGAACTTCCTTCAAGACATTCAGTGGGAGAGGGAACTGACAGGAAAACCAGTACAAGAAATGATGGATTATGTAGCAACAAAATGCAAGGAGGCAGAGGAGAAGTTTGTTCCCAAGGGAAACAGAAATAATGGGAAGAACAGAACGAGTCTTGGTTCACCCAAAGGTGTAGGGAGGCAAAAACTAGGTGTATAGAGAATGGAAAAGGTACAGAAGACAGAGAACTCAGGAAAATAAAGAAATCAGCCGAAGAGCCAGAAACGAATATGCACAGATAAGAAGGGAGGCTCAGAGACAATATGAAAATGACATAGCATCAAAAGTAAAGACGACCCGAAGCTGTTGTACAGCCACATCAGGAGGAAAACAACAGTCAAGGACCAGGTAATCAGACTGAGGAAGGGTGATGGGAATTCACAAGAAACGACCGAGAGGTATGTCAGGAGCTCAACACAAGATTTAAAGAGGTATTTACAGTGGAAACCAGTAGGACTCCAAGAAATCAGAACAGGGGGCACACCAGCAAGTGCTGGATGAGGTACATATAACCAAGGAGGAGGTGAAGAAGCTGCTATGCGAACTTGACACCTCAAAGGCGGTGGGACCAGACAACATCTCTCCATGGGTCCTTAAAGAGGGAGCAGAGATATTGTGTGAGCCATTAACAAAGATTCTTCAAACACATCATTTGAAACTGGGCAACTCCCTGAGGTATGAAAATGGCAAATGTAGTCCCAATTTTAAAAGGGAGACAGACATGAGGCACTAAACTACAGACCTGTATCTCTAAACGTGTATAGTATGCAAGTCATGGAGAAGATCATCAGGAGGAGAGTGGTGGGGCACCTGGAAAGAAACAAGTGATAATTGACAACCAGCACGGTTTCAGGAAGGAAAATCCTGTGTCACAAACCTACTAGAGTTTTATGACAAGTGACAGAAGTAAGACAAGAGAGAGAGGGGTGGATCGACTGCGTATTTTTGGACTGCAAGAAGGCTTTCGACACAGTTCCTCACAAGAGGTTACTGCAAAAGCTAGAGGACCAGGCACACATAACAGGAAAGCACTGCAATGGATCAGAGAATATCTGACAGGAGGAAACACGAGTCATGGTACGCGACGAGGTGTCAGAGTGGGCGCCTGTGACAAGCGGGGTTCCACAGGGGTCAGTCCTAGGACCTGTGCTGTTCTTGGTATACGTGAACGACATAACGGAAGGGATAGACTCAGAAGTGTCCTTGTTTGCAGACGATGTGAAGTTAATGAGAAGAATCGAATCGGACGAGGATCAGGCAGGACTACAAAGAGATCTGGACAGGCTACAAGCCTGGTCCAGCAACTGGCTCCTAGAATTTAACCCTGCCAAATGCAAAGTCATGAAGATTGGGGAAGGGCAAAGAAGACCGCAGACACAATATAGTTTAGATGGCCAAAGACTGCAAACCTCACTAAGGAAAAAGATCTGGGGGTTGAGTATAACACCGAGCATATTCTCCTGAGGCGCACATCAATCAGATAACTGCTGCAGCATACGGGCGCCTGGCAAACCTACGGATAGCGTTCCGATACCTCAGTAAGGATTCGTTTAAGACTCTGTACACCATCTACGTCAGGCCCATACTGGAGTATGCAGCACCAGTTTGGAATCCACACCTAGTCAAGCACGTCAAGAAATTAGAGAAAGTGCAAAGGTTTGCAACAAGACTAGTCCCAGAGCTACGGGGATTGTCCTATGAAGAAAGGTTGAGGGAAATCGGCCTGACGACACTGGAGGCCAGGAGGGTCAGGGGAGACATGATAACGACATATAAAATACTGCGCGGAATAGACGAGGTGGACAAAGACAGGATGTTCCAGAGATGGGACACAGACACAAGAGGTCACAATTGGAAGTTGAGACTCAGATGAATCAAAGGGATGTTAGGAAGTATTTCTTCAGTCATAGAGTAGTCAGGCCATGGATAGCCTAGAAAGTGATGTGGTGGAGGCAGGAACCATACATAGTTTTAAGGCGAGGTATGATAGAGCTCATGGGGCAGGGAGAGTGAGGACTAGTAGCAATCAGCGAAGAGGCGGGGCCAGGAGCTGTGACTCGACCCCTGCAACCACAAATAGGTGAGTACAAATAGGTGAGTACACACACAACACACACACACACACACACACACACACACACACACACACACACACACACACACACACACACACACACACACACACACACACGTGTCAAAAGCTTGAGATTCCCCTGAGTCCAGTGACCAGCCTCTTCCGGCTACAGGAACAATAACCTCGTGTTCTCAGTGTTAATCCTTGACCTCCAGCGGGTCACAGAGGTCAGGTCACCATTTGTCCTCCCCTGCGACTCAAGTTCACTCAAGTGTCAGCTCACTGTGTCAGGGAAATTAGCCAAGTGTGTTAATTCTCACACATAAGTGATCAGAGACTTGACCGGCTCCTCTGACGTAGTAATACTGACACATCAGAAGACATTCTCACTTATTTCTGCTGTTAAATTATGATATTTAGACGAATTATAAAGAAAATAAAGTAAGAGATATTTAGGTGTCTCGTAGTTCGGTCGTTAGCTCACTCAGCTCACACTCTAAGGTCCGGAGATCGAATTCTCGGTACGGCTGGAACACATTACGACGGGTTTCGTTAAGACACTGGTCATGTTCACCCGCCAGTACCTGTGTGTTAGTGGACTGTTGTTGGTGGCATCCTGTGTGTTAGTGGGCTGGTGGTGTGGCATCCGTGGTTAGTGGATGTTGTTGGGGGGCATCCTGTGTTTAGTGACTGTTTGTGTGGGGATCATGTGTGTTATGGACTGTTGTTTGGGGGGCATCCTGTG